>OZ005744.1:146189954-146415954 GCA_963930735.1 Dioctria linearis
AAGGATAGAAATGCTATAAAACAAATTCTTATGATATCCTGGATGAATACTCGTATGTAAAAGTTTAATTTTTGTAGTGGTTTTTCGCATATATTACTAGAACGATTCGTCAGAGGGTAAAAATGATTATAATCAATTACATAGGATTTCATATTCCTAAGACCGTTTCAGTAAAATAAAAACGCTCGAGAATACTTCACAAGCCATGAAACAGACACCCTTCCTACCACATGCGAGGCCCCCCGTAGTCCTTACATTCTAAAATATTTGCAGTGTTCTTATGTAAAAGTGACAAAAGTTTGATTTGAATAGCTCCTCCGCCCATAAAAAAATAATTAATACAATACACACAAATTTTTATGAAAATCAGTCCCTTGCAGGACTAAGTATCCAAACATATGCAAAGAATAATTTTCAAGTATTTTTTTATGATGACAACAAGTTTTATAATTGTACCAAGTACTTTTATAAAAAATTTAACAAAAAGTAAAAGGAGAGAAAAGTCAATTTAATACCATTAAAAAAGGCTTTTAAAAAAAATATTTTGTCGACATACACGCATAAAATTTGAGCCTTGTAGCCGTTATGGAAATATTTTGAAAAAACTGATTATTCGAAGAAATTTCCAGGCCAAATTTCCATGTCGAAATGTCATTTGTGCCACAAAAGGGGTATACCATTGTATTTGCGACATTATAGAGTACCGTTACGACGGTGCAATCGGTGGATCAGTGGTGGAAGAACACGTTAATTTTTTATAAAAAGAGTAAGTATAAATAATACAAAAAAACTGCTTGTTAATATAGCAGAAAAAAATCAAAAATTTATAATTTAGATCCTTTGGTGTGTAAGTTTATGGAAATCACGGGTCCATCTGAGCTCTTAAGAACAGCTTCTTTTCAAGGTCTCGAATTTCAAGTTTTATCTGTTAAAATCTCGATAACCATACAGTCACTGTTTTCATCATCTTCAGTAAATTTTAATCATAATTTCGTAAACATTGAAACCCATTTATTTATATATTTAAAACAACCCACGAAATTTGTGCCGCTTTTAAAACCTTGCAAATTTATAATTGGTGGTGATTTTAAAATGTGGACGTGTAGTTTACGTCTGAAACTAACAGAAAATTTACAAAATAACCTTCCTACCATCGCACGTTTTTCCTACTTACAATTACAATGCAGTTCCAACTAAATTTTTATCTCAATGATTCTTCTTAAAATCGGAATTCCAAAGAAGCAAAATCTAATTTAGTTATATATATTTATGTGGCGTTACATATTTCCCTCGATGAGTGATTTGTAAGCAACTAAGTTTTCCAAAATTTTATAATCTTCTATTCTTATCCAACTATTAACAGAAGTTAGTTAATTTGCCTTTTGTTACATAATATAAAAGATAGTCATCGTACTGTGCAAAAAGTTAAGAAGTATTATTATTATTTTATTTATTATTTCCGGCGAAATTTGTATTCATTTTTCGGCGGGATGAAACGGGCCAGGATTTAAAATTCTGACGAGCTTTTCGGTATAGATTAAAAGCGTATAGAACTGATCGTTTTCACGGTAAACCTAAAAATCCTAATTTTTTTATTTGCCAACACCAAGAAAGGGTTGCCCGATTTAGTCCATTTTGAAATTGCATTTGCTATTTTAATGAAAACGCTATGTACAAGTTTTAGCTCTCTACGTAGACGCATTGTCAGGCACTGTCCAAACGAAATTTTTGTATGGCAACCCTACGAAGGAGTTACCCGAATTTTTTCCGTTTTCGAACTTAATATAAATTAAATTTACCATAAATTAAAATACGATAATACTACCTCTACATAGTGCGGAGTGGTAACCACTGTTTGGTGGACTTGACGGTCGCAGAAAAAAGGAGAAGGGCTAAGGAGATGGGTAATGTTGGCCTACTTCTGCTTTCTCTTGGCAAGTGGTTAGTGTTAGATCCCGTGTGCCGTGGTTCGGGGAGAGCATACAGGTTACGATTTGAATCGATGATAAGTTTCTAACCATCTGGCCCGCATACCACGGAGTTCAGGGTGATTTTGCACTCCATTAATAGTTTGGAGGCTACAAACGGTTTAGACAAAGCTTTGACAGCTGCTTGGCTATCTGAGCAGATGGGTATCTCCTTATTCTCAGTGCCTGAGTTAAGGAGCTGCCTTCCCGCTTCAAGAATGGCCTTGACTTCTGCCTGGAAAACTGTAGCATGGTTTTCAAGGTGCATGGCGAATTCAATTTCAGGCTCCTCGCAGGAAACTCCCGCTCCGGTGCCTTCATCGGACTTAGAGTATATATTATAATTGATTTAGGCAGTCATCTGATCCGATTTATGTAAAAATTAGTTTAAGCATTTCATCTTTCTTAAATCACATCTTATGGATTCATCATAAATATTTAAGCTAGTGAATAAGATAAAGTTTCCTTGTTTTTAAAACAGCCTCCACACGTAAGTATGTACGTAGAATTGCGATATTTATTCACACGAAGATTTTAAAAACGGTAAGGGAGGAACCTGAAATGTATGGAGATTGCTCGTTAGGATTTGATAGACTAGAAAATTTTATAAAGATATGCTCCGAATGTTTTCCTTTTCTGTTGAAACTACCCTTAAGATACCTTATTTATAGAAACACGAAATCAATCCTTTAAGGAACATTAGATGATTCAACATTAGATGAAAAATCTTTTAAATTTCTCCATAAATAATACAACGTCTCCAACAATAACTCATGTTCTAATTTGCGTGTGATTGATAAAAGAAAATACTTTTTTCGGAAAACGTAGTTGATTTTATTGAAATCCTGTACGATTACCATTCTGAAATTTATTTCTATTTTATATGCATTAACTTTATTACACGTCGCGTTGCTTGCAATAGTATGGTCCAACAAGCATATTTGCGAAAACTTCCTTCATTAACTAAGTAATAAAAAAAACTTTCGCGTACTCTCTTTGATGTATAAGAGTTATAAAAAAGCAAAATAGTTTATTGAACAACTCAATGCACTACCAAAAGATTGTTTTTACAAATAGTTCGGGTATCCGCGACCATCTCATCGGTTTCGACTAAAAACGAAAAAGGACTATGGTAGATTTATTAAATTTTCGACTCTATATGGAAGAGCTATAGCCAAGCATCCATACCGCAGTTATAGATTTTTAGTTTATTATCGTCCCTCATTCTGCACAACTTTATTCTCTCACAATTTATAAACGCTCAAATCGTTAGGTATGTTACTACACTTACAGCACTTGCGAGAGAATCAGTTTCTTGGAGAATATTTGGTTTTATTGAAAGACAGAGTTGAAGAAAGAATTCATTATGCTCGTTGCTATATAAGTATGTAATATTTACCCTCATATATACATGCATTCATATACATAAGACTGGCTGGATCTCATACTCTGCAATAATTTATTTTGGTTTGGATTTATTGAGTCTGCTGAAGTATTTATTTGGTGCCACGGTTTCACTAATGAAATGGATATTGCAGCTTTGATGGAAAAAGGAAACTCTTTATCGTTCTTGTCCTCGAAGTTAATGAGGCTTCAACCCAGATATGCGGGAGAAATTTAAGATAGTAAACTTATGGAAATCTTGTATTAGTTTGATCTAATAATACAAAATAAATTTGTTTAAGTAAAAGTATTCCGATAGTTAGTTGGAAAACAGGTGTCCTTATATATAGGACATTCGGAAAATACACGGGGTATCGGTGATTTAAAAAAAATGTATATAACTTATTTATATTTTGATTTTATTTGATTTTTTTAAATGAATTAAATTCATAAAAATATTAAGAGTAAATTCGTTATAAATTATTAACTGAAAAAATTATATTATTATTTTTTGGTGTGATACTCAATAAAACATTTTGTGTGTAACTCAATGTTGCATTTGTGACATTGTGTTGTACATTTGGTATAATAGTGAAGCCAGCGTGTCTGCTTATTTGGACCTCGACCAAATGATCTATTCGATCAAAACGAAGATGAAAACTATAAGATTATGTTGTTAGTTAAAGTTGGGTTAAGTTCGAAAATGAGATAAATCGGGCAACTCCTTCGTGGGATTGCCATACAATACTTTCGTTTTCCACTATAGTTTTGGACACTGCTTGATAACGCGTTGACATAAAGAGCTGAAATTTGGTACATGGTGTTTTAATAGTAATAACAAATAAAATTTCGAAAATGGAATAAATCGGGCAGCCCCTTCTTGGTGTTGCCGTATAAAAATTATGGGTTTTTACATATACTGTGAAAACGATCAGCCCTAGACATTTTTATTGTACTAAAAACTTCTTCAGAATACGAAATCCTTATAAAATTGGTTATAATCATTTTTCTGTCCGACGAACCGTTCTAGAAATAAACTTGCATAGATCGGTGACCATACGAAATATTATACGGGCATTCATCTAGGGTATTATACGAATTGGTCGTAGACCAATTCTAGCTTTTTTACTTATTATAGTAAAAATTTTACATACAGTTTATGTACATTTTCTACCCTGTAGGTCTTGCTAACGCAACACAATGACTGTGCTTTCTACACCAAAAGAAGAACAGTTAGCTACTAATGTGAAAAACATATCCCATTATATTTGAGAGCCTCAAAAGCACAGGGGTACAAGTACACTTTTCACACTTTTGAGCTATAATACATTAAAGTTGGTTAAATATCCTAAATTCTGTGGAAAGTTTTAATTTTGTGCAATTATACTAAAAATAAGCCGGACATCTGAATAACTTTTTGTTGTGGTTAAAATAATGTTCGACGGTTTTTCGTTTAGTAAAAAGGTAATAATTTAACCCCTTGCAATGACTTTTCCCCTTTTCCTGTATAAAGTATACTTGTATACCTATGCCTTTGCAGATAAAAACGAAGATTTATAGTATTTTAACCAATTAGTTGTTTCAAAAAGTACAAAATGAAAAAAATCGAATGGAAAATATAGTTCAAACTTTTAAGTTGTTTCTAAATTCAGAAAAAGGAAATTAATTTAGCATTGAGTGTATAAAATCTTCATCTTCTCTTTTTGTTATTAACAAGAGAGTTAATCATTCTAGTTAGACTCTTAAGATATTATCAGCTTCACTGATCGAGCAACCTTCCATTTCTCCTTCTGGTTTGTTACTATGTCCTGATGGGTTCCCTACTAGACCGCGCTGTTTACTCTTCTTACCGTCCAATTTATGTGGTGAACTGGAGGTATTAATGGAAGGAAATTCATTAGATTCTTGTACTTAGGTAATTTAATTTTTATAGCCCTTTCGTACAGTGGACTCAGTTCAACATGGGCTGCTTTGCCAGGTGTTTTTCAATATCAATCCATTCAACTGGAATATTTGAATTGACAGTTTCTTTATAGAATAATGAGAATGGTGTAGACCTCAAAATGCAGCCACTGCACTTGTCCTATGCCTGATATGTTATCTTTCAGATGCACTGTCATTGGTTGAATTGATTTAAAGTCACCCTGCTTTAACTTAATTAGCGTAAATTTTCTGCCGGATTTCGATTCAATGGTACACCAGTCATAAGGAACAAAAACGTTTGAACATTTCTTTTTGGCCTTTTCTATAATGCAAAATGTTGGTTGGACTCCATGAAAGAATCGCCAGATATTAAAAATCTGCGATCAACGGATTGAATAGTGGGGTGTTGGACTCAGAACTTAATGATGTTTTTGTTTTTGTTTACTCCGCCAGCATTATCGCTAAAGGCATCAATGTGGGTATTGGTGGGTGGAAGGTAACATGAACCAAAGCAAAATGCTGTACTATCTGATGATTTGGTCTCTAGCACTTAAGCGTTTTTCTTAGCTGCTTTCGCAACATCGGCTTTCCTAAAGTGTACCACATTTAATGTAGCAGGACCTTTTTTAATATTTTCAGAAGTTTCATTTATTACTGTGTTATTTTCGTCGCAACGGTATTAAGGCAATAGAGTGATCAACGGCAGCTGGGCACTGCAGATTTCTATGTAATACATGCTCCATAAAAAATTCACGGAGAAAACTGATACTATTACATTACTGCAATAGCTGTCGTCCGTCACAACTATGTTTAAGCGTTAAGATGAACAGTATCTCTGAACAAAAACACCTGCTTAAAGTCGTTAAAATAACGGCTGCTATAAAACAACACAGGATAGGTATTTAGTGATACCCCTTTATCACAAACAATTTGGGTATACCCTCGTTTGCATTTATGCGCTCATCTCAATTTTTAACAAAATGTTTCTTGTACCCACCCCTCTGATCTTGAGCCCTCATTTGTTCAGAAGAAGAAAATAGCGATTATGATAGATTTAAGAGGTATTTGTATTTTATAAGCCATCCTTTCTTAAAAGATATTATTATTATTACATGTCCTGCCCTTGGTCAGAGAGAACACGTAATAAATATATAAATGTGATGAAAATTATGCCACATGTATAAAGTTAGTGGTTCACTCTTCCTCTTGCTACAAAGTTCAACACACTTGAAATAAATCTTTAATTCAATAACTATGTAATCGATTATTTTTAAGTTGAACGTTATGGGTTAGCTTTGGAGTTACGCCAGGGTCAAGGTGTTCAACGACGGGGAAGAAGAAGATTAATGTACCGGGTTTGAAGTCGTGAAAAGAGAATCTTTATTTGATTTTGTACTGAACAAATGATATTTATTTCATAAATTTGGTTCACTGTTTGTGTGTGACAATATATTTGCTTATTTAATACATAAACTTTTACTAACACATCACTTATTTTGGTCAAACGTCTTGTGATGTCAATTTACTATTTTAGAACTGTATAGTTTTGTTTGTGACGATACACTTTTCTTATTTACCTTTTTCCCATAAGGTTTTAAACAAACTGTCAGATATTGTCTGTGACAATTCATAATCTTACTTCTATTTCACGGGCCACTTTATTGCCTATGACAATACACAATCTTAATTCTATTATACACTTTTTGGGTTATTTTCAACTTTTATACTTTATGTATTCCTTTGCTTTATACGGGAAATGTACTATCAGCTACGGGATGACGGGTATATCTCGAATGCGGTAAACCTCGCACTCGGCCGGAGTTTGAGAAATTGTCTCGAATGCGGAAAACCTCGCACTCGGTTGGATATTTCTAACTACGGGATGACGGGTATATCTCGAATGCGGTAAACTTCACACTCGGTAGGAATTTGAGAAATTGTCTCGAATACGAAAACCACGTACTCGGTAGGAATATTCTAACTACGTCATGACGGGTATATCTCGAATGCGGTAAACCTCGCACTCGGTAAGAATTTAAGAAATTGTCTCGAATACGGAAAATCTCGTACTCGGTAGGATATTTCTATAATACTACGGGATGACGGGTATATCTTAAGTTTTGAAATCCTCAAACTTGTCGGGATGTTGAGCCAATTAACTTCTTCGCAGCTAAAAGTTCTTAGCCGAACGAAGCTGTTGATCGACTGATTTGTTCTCGGTGCCAGCTCGCCTTTTATAGACCTGAAAGTGTTACCGTTCTGATGATTTCATATGATGATTGACATCTCATACACATGAGTTACTATTATACGGCATGCAATAACGGATATTTATAGGTTTAAATTCCTATTTGTAACTCCGTTACATCCCCCTCTTTCTTCCAAAAAGCCTGTTACATTATTTCAGTTTTTTTTTCTTTCTTTTTTTAATACTTTGTTGTGGAAAACAGAATTATTTATAGTAAACAAAACTATTATTAACTTAAAAAAACTTTAAACATAAAATAAGATATTCACACATTTTTTATAAACTTGTCAAAAATATTTTAATTTTGGTTTCTTAGTGGTGGTAGCACTTTCCTCTGGTCTTGACAGCGAAGAAACGGCAGCCATTTTGAAAGTGCGTACGCGTATGCGTCCTTTAGCTCCGTAAATGACAAATATGCCAATAGAAGGATTCAATCGGTGGTTGCCTATTTTGGATCGGATTTTCAGGAACATCACTTGGTTCCTTCCGCTTGGGTGCTAGTTTCGGTGATACCTTGGGTTTCTTGACAGTCGGTGGCCTTGCTTCATTCTGTTTCACTATTTGTCGCACTGTTATGTTCGCGAGTTTTAAATTATTTCGGCCACTTGGTTCTTAGGTACCAATGTATTACTGGGTTTTACCGGTTGTGTCCGTATATGTGAAACATTTATTGGCAAGGTTGGGGTGTTTTGTGGTGGTCTACTTATCTCACGGATAGGCTGTGTTTCGGTATTGCGGGAATTTTGTTGAACTTGGATATATTTATACTCTTTTGCGAGTTGAATAAGTTTCGACAGTTTACGGAAACCTTTCCTTCGGATGTATAGGCGGTACTCCGGGTAACATGTTTTCATAAATTCGTTCAGACTTCTCTTCGGCCGACACGTTTCTTTGTCGGTAACACTCAGGCGTGTTGGCGGTATATTCGGTATATTTTTACAAGGTGTCTCTTGTCGGTAACACTCAGGCGTGTTGGCGGTATATTGTGCTGAAATCTTTGCTAATGGGTTTGTGTTTCGGTTGTATTTGAGATTGGAAGTATCAGTATATTGGGCTGTGTTTCGGTTGTGTTGGTAATCGGAGGTGCCATTTTATTGGTCTCGGTTTCGGTTGACACAATTTTTAACTGGTTTTGTTCCTCCTCTTGGAGAGCTTGTTCACGTCTTACACTTGCTGCAAGTTGTACTCGCAGTTCATCCGCGGCTCCACTTGTTTTCAAACGCCTGTGGTCTAATTCAATGAATAAGTCATCCTTTTTCAGCTGGTATGAGGCACTGACGGCTATTTCACTTTCGTCGGTCATGTTGCGGTTATTTGGTATTATATTAACACACGGATATTAATTTTGTTCACGGGTATTGTTTATCTTATGCACTGGTATTGTCTTTACACTGGATGTCACTTTATTTCCTTGTATTATTTTTACACACGGATATTATCTTCTTCTCGGTCTGGTCTATGGATATATATACGGTGGATATTCTCTGCTCGGGCGCCATTTTGTAATCGTTTATTCTTAAGTTGAACGTTGTGGGCTAGCTTTGCAGTTACGCCAGAGTCAAGGAATTCAACGACGGGGAAGAAGAAGATTAATATACCAGGTTTGAAGTCGTGAAAAGAGAATAATTATTTAATTTTTGTACTGAACAAATGTTATTAATTTCACAAATTTGGTACACTGTTTGTCTGTGACAATATATTAGCTTATGTAATACATAAACTTATACTAACACATCACTTATTTTGGTCAAACGTCTTGTGATGTCAATTTACTATTTTAGAACTGTATAGTTTTGTTTGTAACAAAACATAATCTTAATTAATACACTCTTCTTATTTACCTTTTTCCCATAAGGTTTTATACAAACTGTCAGATATTGTCTGTGACAATTCACAATCATAATTGTCTAATCTTTATTGTCTATGACAATACAAAATCTTAATTCTATTATACAGTTTTTGGGTTGTTTTCCACTTTTATACTTTATGTATTCCTTTGCTTTATACGGGAAATATACTATCAGCTACGGGATGACGGGTATATCTCGAATGCGGTAAAGGTCGCACTCGGCCGGAGTTTGAGAAATTGTCTCGAATACGGAAAACCTCGTACTCGGTAGGATATTTTTAACTACGGGATGACGGGTATATCTCAAATGCGGTAAACTTCGCACTCGGTAGGAATTGGAGAAATTGTCTCGAATACAGAAATCCTCATACTCGGCAGGAATATTCTAACTACGGGATTTCGGGTATATCTCGAATACGGTAAACCTCGCACTCGGTAGGAATTTGAGAAATTGTCTCGAACACGGAAAACCTCGAATTCGGTAGGATATTTGGCGGGATGTTGAGTCAATTAACTTCATCGCATCTAAAAGTTCTTAGCCAGTCGAAGCTTGTTGTTCTCGGTGCCAGCTCGCCTTTTATAGACCTGAAAGTGTTATCGTTCTGATGATTGACATCTCAGAAACATGAATTACCATCACCAAAGGAAACGTCAAGAAGGTTTGTTTATATTTACGCATTTACGTGATTTACTTTATTATAATCTAATCAGTTGGTCAGTCGGGTTAAGCACTGCTTACTATTATACGGCATGCAATAACGGATATTTATAGATTTAAATTCCTATTTGTAACTTCGTTACAACTACTATGATTTAGTTAATTATAAAAAATATGCAGATTTAATAGAAATATGATAATTTTGTACCAATTGACTTTGTACTCACCTGATCAATGTTCAGCAGTTGATTCACATGGTTTTCTACTTTAAAGTCCATACCCGGAATTTAGTGAGGTTAGTAGTTCTTACTGCAGTCGAAATCCGTAATAAGAATCTTTATTGCAGGCGTCACGCTCAATAAATTGTTTTTGTTAGTAAGATTTTTATTACAGTCGTTATCTGCAACAAGAATCTTTTTTTCAGTCATTATCCACCATGAAGTGTTTTAGTGTTAGTAGTTTTCTTATTACAGTCGTTACTCGTAATAAGAAATTTTATTTCAGTCGCTACACACAATAATATTTTTAGTGCTGATAGTTTGCATATTACAATTGTTAGCCACAATAAGAATCTGTATTGCAAATGAGAAGGAAACTTCTCATTGAATAAGTGCTTCCGAAATCCAAGTATTTATCGGTATTCTTCTGTTTAGCAGATATGTTAGTGTTCCTGGACGTAGAATGTATTGGGAACGCGAAAGAGATTCTCACAACGATCCAGTATCAGAAACTAAGAACGGGGAACGTTTTGAATTTATATTATCCCACATTAGTTTTTATAATAACTTAACAATAAATAAAAATGATAAATTTACTAAGGTAAGACTACTATTTCCCGCATTGAACAAGTGATTTTTGGAACATGCTCCGCACGAAGAATATCATAGTGTACATGAAGCCATGCTTTTTGGAAGACATGGCTGCAAACAATTTATAAAAAATATACCAATCAAGTATGCCTATTAAACAGAGGAAGGCACAACATACTATAGCTATATAAATTGGGTGGAACCATATCAAGAATCTTCTAAAAAATAGATGAAAATTATTAAGCATTTAGGGCTAGGGGCAAGTATTGCTCTCAATTATACCGACGCTCTGTTATCTAAAGCAAACCATCCATATGATCTATTTTTCGATAACTTTTTTACCGGAATCCCCCTATTGCACGAGAAAATAGAGGCTATTACCAGTACCAATCAATTGATGGTGGTATGTTTTCTTTAGCATAAAGTAATAAAGGCTAAAGAGATGACAAGATTAAGTTTGCTTTGCGAACCAATATTTGAAAGCTCAATCGTAAAAGCGTTACAAACGGAATGACAGGCTTAGCATACCCTATGAGACTTTATCTAAGGTATAAAAATCATGAGTTTATAAAATTAAAAAATTTGTTAAAATATTTTTGGACAGTAAATCGATGGGGATTTAAAAAAATATAATTGCATTAAAATTTTCAGCTTCATCAATCAAAATCAGCAAAATATGAAATATAATAAATTGATTTCTAGGCCGCTCTCACATTTGAAGCACATTGACGTATGGGAAAAAATAATTGATGAATTATTAAAAATGTTGTTTATATTTTCGAAAATGTTCCCATTTCGAGCTGTCAACTATTTCATTATATTTTCGTCTGTATGATAAAAACTGTAGAAGGAAATAGAAATATACGACAATACTAAATCGCTTTGAAAATTATACAAGTGTGACAAAAAAATCCCCTTTAAGAAATTTGCTTGCATACAATTTGCAGTACTATTACGATTACAATTCTGCGTACTTTTTCCCTGATCCATATAAAAGGAGATACACGGATGGGTCATTCCACAGAAAATCGACAAATGTTCTGAATGGACCATCTGTGATTTTGATAAAATTTTACAGGTGGGTTGGTGTTCTTGTTGATAGTACTTTGATGAAATATTTTTCGTTTTTGTCCATTTTTGACGTCGATATGTTATTTTGAAATTTGGAAAAAGTGGCAAATTTTGCTTGGAAGCTGTAAATTCAAAACTTTATATCTTAGGATGTATGCATCGTAAGCCCATGAAACAAACTCCATTTCTTTAAGGAAGCTTTAAAGCTCCTGAAAAAAATTAGCTGAGGTCCTTTTTCTGAAAATTTGTTTTCAAGGATAATGGATATGTTCGTTATCCTTGAATATCTCAAAATGCGCACTCTCGATTTCTTTTATTTTTTTTAATTTAATCCTTAATGGCTTTTGAGGAAACTGTAGAAAGGAGAAAATGGAACTCCTTGAAGGTTGGATGGAGTTATTTTTTAAACATATGTAGTTCAGAAAACTTTGAACCAAAATTGATGATGTATGGTGCGTTATCAAATACTTGTATGCAGCTGGTTTTAAAAATTACAGTGATACAGGAAAATAAAATGAAAATACACATACTACAACTTATAGATTGATGTCATATATATACATATGAATATAGTTATATCAGAAACTGCAACTAAAGAACTCATTGTTTACTCATGGAATGGATAATGGTGTTTATATTCTAACAGCCAGTAAAATTAAATATATAGCAGAGTTAATTAAATTAAGGAAATTTTAAATATAGAATGTACATAGGCCTCATATTAATTTTAATTTTACTTATAAATATTTCTAAGATTTTTTTTTTTTTTTTAAAAAACAGGGACAACAGGAGATACCCAACCCAAGCACGGAGGCCACAGCGGACCATTGTACTATCCTGAATCCCATTCACCAAAACCTTCCTGTCCTCTTAATGAAGCGCAACAAGTCTTGGTGAGAAAGGTTTTTCAGCTCATCCACAGATAGAGGGGGAGACCCTAGAGTATCGAGTCTGCTCCGGGCGAAGGCCGGACACTCACACATAAAGTGTTCGTTTGTCTCAGGCTCTCCGTCCATGCAGGACAGACACTCAGGGCTGTCAACAACTCCCATCCTTGTTAGATGAGCGTGAAGTGAGCTGTGGCCAGTGATGATGCCAACCACGGTTCTACATTGTTTCCTTCCGAGTCCCATGATGAATTCTGAGATATTCCCATTGGGCCCATCAAGAAACAGTTTTATACACCTACAAGCACTCAGGTTCTCCCATCTCTGCTGATATTTCCTATGAACATCCACTTTGATGAGAGACCCGATATTCGAGGTGGCAACGCCTACGGCGGGCTCCGGTCCGGGGAACGGAAAATCGGAGCTAGCCCTAGCTAAAAGGTCAGCCCTTTCATTCGCCATGATCCCATGTGACCAGGAACCTACAGGAGGGACCCATTGTTGTGATAGGACAACTTATCCACTGACGACCTACAGTCCCCCAGTAACTTAGACATTATCCGAGGACCATTCAGAGCCATCAAGGCTGCCTGACTATCCGAAAGGATAGCGATACCTCTCCCCTTGATTTGCATATCAAGTGGTGTGTTTTCCAAGTGAGTACTCCATTCCAAAATCAGGCTCAGGAAAGTAGACACCTGCCCCAGCTCCCTCATTAGTGAGAGAACCGTCGGTGAAGATTTTTAGAGCAGACCGGGGAAGGCACGATAAGGCACCACTCTCAGTCCACGATTTCCTTGCAGGAAAGATTACAGAGAAGCAACGCCCGAAACGAAGCTCTGGTACCATCACATACCGGCCAGAGGGTTTTCCAAGTCCACCCGATACGCCATAGAGCAATGAGAAGAGCCAGTCCAGCCGCCCTCCCAACATCCCCATAAGCGCAATCTGCACACAGCCCTTTTGGCGTCTGCCTGAATGACAAGATCCAGGGGTGGCAGATTGAGTAAGACCTCAAGCGTCCTCGGCCACCATACACAGGAGGCATATGTGAGCATGGGTCTGACGATCGAGGTGTACATCCAGTGCACAACCCTCGGTCTCATGCCCCATGTGCAGCCAAAGGTTCTCCTGCATTGAGCGAAGACCCTCATAGCCGCATTAACTTTTTCCTCTACGTGCATTCCCCATGTCAGCTTCGAGTCAAGGAAGACTCCAAGGTGCTTGACATGAGGAGACAGTTGCAGAGTATGTCCAAAAAGCTTTGGAAGAACAAAGTACCCCAGCTTACGTCTTCTGGTAGGGTTCACTGTCATATCATATCCCAAGGTAAACAGTCCACGATCCAGTCCCCGTTCAATGACAGTTACCATTGAGTGGAGAGCCGTCTCCGTAGATCTGCCTCTCCGGTAAGCGTGCTGTGAGGTGTTTAAGAGAGGAGCCTTTAAGGGTACTTCCTTAATGTATTCATCTACTAGCCTCTCCAGGCATTTCAAAAGAAATGAGGAGAAGTTTATGGTTCGAAAACTCTTCGGGTCCATGTAGGAAGCCTTACTAGGCTTCGGAACGAAGGCAACCCTCACCTCCTCCACATCTCAGGGACATATCCAAAAGCGATACATGCCCTGAAAATGGAGTCTATGTATGGGGCCAGCACCATGCTCTCAGCCTTAAGAAGGACAGGCAAAATACGGTCTGGAGCCGGGGCTTTAAAGGCCGAGAAGGTTGAAATTGACCATTTCACCTTCTCGACATCAACTACCTTGGCGGCAGTGGACCAATCTCCACCAGTGCATAGAGGTAGCGGATAATCGGAACCTGCCTGCAGGTCTTCTTCAAGCCTGCAGTCAGGAAAATGCGTCGAGAGAAGAAGTCTACAGGCTTCCTCTTTCGATGCCGTAAAGGAGCCATCTGGCACTCTCAGAACACTCAGCTTAGCCGACGGGTCGCTCCTGAGAGCCCTGAGCAGCCTAACCGGTTCAATATAGCCGTCAAGCTCCTCGCAGAGATCTACAAAGGCCTGTCTTTTTGATTTCCTGACAAGCCTCTTGTATTTACTCTGAGTCCCGCGGTAGGCCCGCTAGTCTCCCTCCGAGCCAGACCTCCTGGCCTTGTTGAAGAGCCTTCTGGAAGCCTTACGGAGTACACTAAGACTGCCGCTCCACCACCGCATAGGTTTCCTTCCAATGTCCGTGCTAATGGGACAGGAAGCCTCGAAAGCCGCAGTTACAGCGGACTGCAGCCTTCCAGCCGTCTTTTCCAAGGCGGCAACACTTCTTATTCTCTCAGCCGGAGAGTCGAGCATGGAAACTAGCTCTCTGTGGTATCTCCCCCAATCAGTCCGCTTCGGATTCCTGTATTTCCACCTCAATGGGGTCAGCACCCATACAGAACTCAATGTAGCGGTGATCAGAGATAGACTCCTCTCGCGAAACCCTCCAGCCGGAAAACTGGGGAAGATACTTATATACTTATATATATAAAAAAGTTAATTAAACATATTATATTATTACCAATACGTTTCTTTTAATATTTTTACGGTAGTTGACCATTTCAAGATATAATCCTAGCTACATTATGTAGATATATTATATTAAATCTGAGTACTCAGCACACTTCATCAATTTTCGTTCGAAGTTTTCTGAACTACATATATTTAAAAAATAACTCCATCCAAACTTCAAGGATTTCCATTTTCTCCTTTCTACAGTTTCCTCAAAAGCCATTAAGGATTAAATTAAAAAAAATAAAAGAAATCGAGAGTGCGCATTTTGAGATATTCAAGGATAACGAACATATCCATTATCCTTGAAAACAAATTTTCAGAAAAAGGACCTCACCTAATTTTTTTCAGGAGCTTCAAAGCTTCCTTAAACAAATGGAGTTTGTTTCATGGGCTTACGATGCATACATCCTAAGATATAAAGTTTTGAATTTACAGCTTCCAAGCAAAATTTGCCACTTTTTCCAAACGAAAAATATTTCAGCAAAGTACCACTAACAATAAGACAAACCTACTTATCAAATTTTATCAAAATCGGAGTTGGTCAATGCACAAATTTATACAATATTTGACGATTTTCTGTGGAATGACCCGATACAAAATGATCAAATTGCCAGCTTTTGAAGAATTAAAACTTTAGAAACAGACCAAAACATTTTAGATTTATTTTGGAATTTTGTGAAAATTGAAATGCAATTTGATAATTTTCCCCTATAAGGAAAATCATGGCTAACTATAGACATTTTATAGATTGAAATTAATTTAAATTTCCAATGAAACAGTATAGTATAGAAAACCCAGCTAATACCTCCATATCATCGCAAAATCTTACTTCCGCGTGAAGCAATAATATTTTGTATCAAAAGAGCTTCCAAAAGTAACACATTCATATGCGTATAAAATTTGGTAGTGTTGCATTTACTCCATTCAGTACATCATGCCTTGACTTGAGTTGATGCCTGTTGTTACAGTGGGCTGTAAATACGATACAGAAGATACAGAAGATGCAATCTCTACAAGAAAAGCTTTTACGGTTGCAACCAAACTTTCCGAATGAGCTTTCAAATATTGCTTCGCAAAGCAATTTTAATTTTGTCATCTCTTTAGCCTTTATTATTTTATGGTAGTAGCTATGGCATCAAATTCTGTGAAAGTATATCGAGAGTATTCATATCGAAGATTTTAGAAAATAGTAGCTTATATCGCTGCAACATTCGCCGAAGAAACGGTACTTCTGCATTTTTTCTCAGATGATACCTGGTAGCTTCATAAGAAAATTGATGGAAAGCTGCAACAGTTAGCCTTTGAAGACGTATGGTGCAAAACATCTTGGGTTCATTTGGTGGAAAGAAACCAACTACTTTGATCAAGACGAGCATGAAAACAATTATTTCTAAAATAAAATTTTTTCACATCAAATTCCCTACCCACAATTTCAATGTTCCCACAAAATAAAATGCATACTTTCACGTGATAACGTTCATTGCCACAAAATTTGTATGCAGTTAAATTTCATGTGAAAACGTTGAATTTCTGGATAGATAACTATAGTACCCATAACTTATCTTTAAGGTAAAATTTATATAAATATAGAGCAAAGTTGAATAAAGACTTACTTAGAATTCAGTCACCAAGCAGGTAGTTTCATTTAGAATTCGCCCACCAGCTTTCAACTTTCTGTTGTTCTACTATAAAAGTCTTACTTCACTATTTTACTACTAGTTTGGATAACGTTGAGGTTAATCACACTCTACCATACCATATCGTGTAGTTATTAAGTTCGCACTACTCCTATTCATCTCTATTACTTATTTTACTGTGATGTAAATCATTATTTACTATACTAAAATATTCTAAGTTCACACTACTCCTTTTCTTTTATTATTTGTTTTGCTATAATGTAAATCTATGTAACTTCTATGATATGCTCGATGCTTTGCGTGCCTTTAGCATCGCTACTGAAATAAATAAATGCTTATGTTTATATGTTCACAAATGTATGGACAAAAATTTTAATAAATACTAATAAAAGTAATAAGTTTTACAATTGCATATTTTCTTATAATTTTCCAATCACCTAACTTAAAAAAGTTGCAATGATATTGTCATCTTTCCTTCTGTATCCATGGTAACGCTTCACTATGCAAAATACGGTAGTGAAAGGTAGCGCGTTTCAAGTCACTCTCAGCCGACTCAATGAACGCAGACGATCGTAAAAGGAAGTGTTTCTGTAGTGTTTATCATCTGTAATTTTTCGTGCACAGTGAACGCACGATATCGTTTGGTAGTGACAAATAGTCAGCTTTTGTACTTTTTCTGTTCAGGAATGCACCCATTGGCACTAAATAATCCACCCAAACATAAAAGCTCCGAATTACATTTCAAAGGGAACCAAAACAAACTTTGAGGATGCAGTTTGCGTTATCTAAAAACAAAAAATCATTTTTATTTTTCCCTGACGGGAATCGATCCCACACTTGTTAGAATCGGTCAAGATAGAAAATAGAAGAATTTTTAAGAACTTTTATTTTTAACGATTAAAATTAAATCATAAATACAAGAAAAAAAGATTATTAGTGGTTAATGCCAGCTGAAAGCAAAACGTGGCTTAGTAGGCGAATTACAAATTGATAAATGCAAGAGGGAAAATCATCTGTCTCGGTTGCTCAGTGGTAAGAGCAGTGACCCGGCAAGCGGAAGGTCGCTGTTTCAAACCACGGATGAGGAAAGTTCTTAAAAATTCTTCTATTCTCTAATAAATCATTATCTATTAACAATGAACCAATAAATCGTGAGCTTCCTAAATCCTATGTGCCTCCGTATATTGACAATTTTTTCATGCCATCAAGTGACATTACTCCAGACAGCTGATTTCGCTGCAATCAGAAGCAAATGAAATAGCCTTGCTAAGGCAATAGCAAGAGGCGAGAAAACATAATTGGTTACAGCGGCTATATAATACCGACGAAAATCAGTAGATGGCACCATGCGAGTTTTTATATGCCTTTTTTCCTCGTAGCCTCTTTTCAATTTGTGTAAAAACCTTAATTAAGCCAGGTATTCATCTAGATATTAAGTCATGTTTAAATTAGCGTAAAAAGTTTTCGACTAGTCTGTCTAATTACTTAAGATAAATAATGAGAATAATTAAGAACGGTTGGAAAATAGAGCAAATAAAGAAATAGTTTCTGTTTCTGTAGATGGCACCATTCTTGTCTCAGAGTTGATCTGATTCAGAGTATAATCCGAAATTAAGAATAGTGTTCCCAATTCACCAATTTGAGTTCTGAACCTGACACACGCGTTGCACTTTTACTACACCCTGTTTGTATTGTAGCTATACCCGCTGCACGTGCTACACCTTATCTACCAGAAGACGCTGCAGCACACTTTAATAATTTAACAGAAGTTGGATTTCTGAATTTATATTGAATTTGCGTTTTTTGTTTAATTAATCTATCTTGAATTTCTAGTTTTAGGCTCTGTTATTGTGAATTGTTCTGACATTAGTTAAGCAAATTTGAACTATATTTTTATAAAATTTTGTATTTGAACGCTGAGTTATTCTTTTAAAAACCGGCACTCCCTCCTACGTTCGAGACCAGATCTCACACTGAGCATTTAACATTTAAATTTCTCATGTTCTAAATTTATAGGAATCAGCTTCTGATGCAGATAGAATAAATAAAAAATTCATCTTTCATGCGATAACCGAAATTTGTGTGAATGTATAACTCAAAAATGCGAAAAATGCGATAAATGCGCAAAACGGAAAGTTTCCACCATGCCATAGAAATTTCACTGCAGTCGGCCATTAACGATTCCGCGAAACAATAAAGTCAATTAATCACGTCAAGAGCAACAAGATTATGTTCATGAAAGCAGCGATTTTGCTGTCGTTTTCCACACAGCTTATTTCCTCTAGAGATCACTTAACAGAAAAGTGCCACAGTTTTCTCATAATTAATGGGGTGGAAATTAAATTTTATCATTTCACTTGTACATTTATGGTGAAATGTTCTATATGAGTGAGAAGCTTTAATAAAATAATTGCCGCGAGTCACGGAATCTAATTACTTGACGGAAATCCACTTCGCTAAGCTCATTAAAGGACATTTGTGACGATGATTGATAGTCTTGTCGTTGTAATAGAGACATCAAACTGAAAATCGACAAATGAACTTGGATCGATCTAGATAGGATGATAGGAGTGGTAGCAGGCAAACATTTAATTTGTTAGAAAAAAATTATTGAAATTAGTAAGCCAAGCAGATTTTCACGTTTGAACAGATTATTTTCTATTGTATAAGGAGGGCATACATAGGCCATGGAGTATAGGGATGGAATAATGAAAGAGCCATTCAAGGCAGGAAAATCTCGGAGATTGTGGCTTTTATTACACGGCGAGGAGACCGGTTAATTTGACTCCTTCTTCTAATCGCATCTCATCATTTTCAATGAAATTAGCTTTTTTTTTTACGAAAAACTCAAGTTGCTAAGATTTTTAATTCTTTATACATATACACATATGAAGAGTTTTCCGAGTCCCAATATATCTGTTATATATACATACATATATTTTAGTTTGTCGAGTCGTTTGCGTAGTAAAATGCGTTAAAGCTAAACCGTGTAAAAGAACTGATCCTATAGAGACCCCAAGTTTTGGAAACATTATCTCTAGATGGATACAGTGCAATAATTACAAAAAATACGTGTTGAGTCTGAAATAAATTGCAAGTATCAAAATATCATTTTGTTTAAAACTACATTTATTAGCCCAAATATACAAACCCAAGGCATTCGTTGAACCCGACTTGAAAAGTCTTTTCCGCGGACACTTGGATTTATTCCTAACTCTATGATGGGCTTTTAATAATTTGTAATACAGTACAAAGTTTTATAAAAGGCCCGAACCAAGGCCGTCAATAGTAGACCCATAATAGCTCAAAATTCGCAAACTAGCAAGGGAAAGTAAATGAGCGCTATACTTGCAATACACTAGGAAGGCTATTTTTGGATTCTTCGGTTCAGCAGCAGAACAAAAAAAAAACAAAACAAATAATTAAAAAATCTTTTTCCTTGTTTCATCACACTACTTAGTGATTTTTGGTGGAAAGTTACAACTTAGCAAATATAACTTTCCGAACTTCAGACAAATCTGAAAGTTTTCGGAAAACTGAACATAGCAGAAAACCCTCGTTTCCCATGGTTCTATACGAATTCTTGATGATGCTTGAAGGGCGAATATTTGTAACAATTTCTTACGAACTTTCGGTACGAATTCATGAAGATGTCGGAAGTACGAATATTCAATTTAAATTTCTTACGAACTTTCGTTACGAATTCGTAAAGAAATTGGCATTTCGTGTATTTTTACATTGTTTTGTGATTTTACGAAATTGAAGCACACAGCATCACGAGTTGTGGTTTCTTGTATAAATAACAAAAGTACTAAAAGTGAAATATGAAACACACAAAAAAAACGTAAGTTTTATACTTTTGAAGCATACATATTTTTATGAAATGCACTATGATTTTTACTTTGATTTTTATAGGTGTGAGCTCAGTTCTGGGTGCCGTTGTCGCATTGATACACGAAAACGAAAACACTGAACCGAAAATCTCATTGTGCTACCCTGTAACACCTGGTATTTCCAAGTAAACTTATATTAAACAAGTGAAAAAGCTAGAATTGGTCTAAGACCAATTCTTATGATACCCTAGATGAATGCACGTATGAATTTCGTATGGTCACCCATTTGAGCAATTTTGTTTTTTTGCATTGGTTTCTCGCATATATTTCTAGAACGGCTCGTCGGACAGAAAAAATGATTACAACCAATTTTATAGGATTTCTTATTCTGAAGAAGTTTTTGGTACATTAAAAATGTGTGAGACTGATCGTTTTCAAAGTATATGTAAAAAACCAAAAAAATTATATGGCAACACCAAGAACGGGTTGCCCGATTTAGTTCATTTTTGAAATTTTATTTGCTATTACTATAAAAACACAACCTACCAAATTTCAGCTTTCTATATCGACGTGTTCTCAGGTAGTGTCCAAATATATCGTGGAAAACGAAATTTTTGTATGGCAACCCCACGAGGGGGTTGCCCGATTTGTCTCATTTTCGAACTTAATTTTACTTTTATTTTTTAATGTCCGTGTACAAAATTTCAGCTTTCTAAGTGAACGCGTTCTCGAGTTATCGTGCGCACGGACAGACGGACGGACGGAAAGACGGACATGCAAAAATAAAAATAACTTTTAATTTTATGCGGGGGTGTCCAATCCATTTTGCTCTACCATTATTATTTCTATGCGTTACAAACGGAATGACAAACTTAGTATACCCTATAGATTTCATCTAGGGTATAAAAATTGTAAATATTAAAGAATAAGAAAAGAAAAATATTAATGGGAAATATTCGTTGATGCAGGGTAGCAAAATGAGTTTTTCGGTTCAGCGTTTTCGTTTTCATTTAGCATTGTGAATTATGTAAGCTTTTGAAGCGGAACAAACTTTTTGAAATTATTTAGACTTTTCTTTCCGAATCGTAACTAATTTACCTTACGAAGTCGTGTCAACTGCTTCATACACTTTTTAAAATGAAGTCGGACTGAAATGGATTCCAAAATCGGATGATTTTTCCGACATTATGTTACGACTTCAAAAGGAAATCGGAAAATTTGGTTTGCTGGGAAGTCTTGGTTTTGACTCATAAACAGGTCCCAAATAGCGAAATTGAGTGGCTTGAAACAACAAATGAAAATATAAAGATGTAAAGAATTTGTCCGAATTAATCTGGTTTTATCGACTTTTTCCAATAATTTTTTTTTATTTCTTTCCATCTTTCTATTTTCATTTGTTTTATCAAGTCACTCAATTGCCGAAAGGCTAACGACAATATATTGCGAAAACCAAAGTGCCATAAAGCTTGCAGAAAACAATGTTCATCACGAAAGAAGTAAGCACATTTATATCAGAGACTATTCACACGGATCAGATGACAGCAGACATCTTAACCAAAGCATTACCAACGTCAAAGCAGTAATTAATATAGATCATAATATAGCACTTATTATCACTCTAATGTATGCAAATGTATATGAATACTAGACCGAAAAACCCTCTGCTTTTTCTATACATATTTACTCATTCTTTTATTTGAACTTCTAGACTTAGTCCAAAAAAGCATTTGCTACGAACAGTTGTGTTTTTGTGATCCGAAACTCCATCGTGAACTATAATCCTAACACTTGCCAAAGACTATCATACACATTTGAGTATGACAGTATTTCAGGCACAATCGCTCGAACTAATCTTTCCCTTTGCTAACTTTTTCGACTACGTACAGACATACAAAGTAGTTAAAACGGGGCTGGGTCAATTTATGTTTATATGCAGTGCTATGATCTCATAAAGACGGCTGCATTTAAACTTGTGAACGTATGCTTTATAATCCAGCTATCTTTAAGTCCTACTTGTAGCCTTATAAATGCATTATAAAATTCCTAGTGCAATACAAAAGCAATAAGAATCGGGTGAAAGTATAATGTGCTTAATTTTAGATTCCAATACAGTTATAGAAATTTATTTTGTGGTGACTCGTTACTATCTGCTGGAATGTTGTGTGTTTTATGTTTATGTTTTGGATATATAAAAAAAAATTTGGATAAAATTATTGAATCTATAGTCAAGCGACTTTAGCGGTATCTGCACGATATACGTCTGCACCGCGAAAATCTTCGATACATGAAGTTCAGGATATTATGCATACATGTAACACATTCGTAGTTTACATAAGTATGAACGTTATTACAGATATGGTGGTATTTAAACAACAATAATCTGAGGAAAACGGCTTCTGTATACGGCAGACGTAGATGTGACATGAAATGGATATTATTTTTGGGGATGAATGTTAAAGAAAACCACGGAAATAGTATTAACGACTACTTAAATTATTTTACTTATTTGGTTTTACAAATTTCTGCGGAGCTCTTTATGTACTGAAGGCTTACTCTAAACTCTGGTTGCTTCGAAACTATCCCGCTTCCCAATGACAACATAATTGTGTGACCATTATTTTACATTTAAAAAACATTTCTAAATTATGACGACAATTCGAATTTACTTTACAATTTTATTTTATTTTTTATTTTTGAACATTTCATTTAAGTACAAGTTAAACTTAAGAAGTTATTCATTTAAGATTTTCACTGTTTTGAATTTGATTTTATTTCACAACATTTGCAACATTTTCGCGTGATTTATAATTTTTAGCGGGTACCTTGAGACACAAAATCCATGTTCCTCTGTAAGTATTGCATGGATTTCCATACTTTGTTTTTTTTTTTAAATATAACCCGGATGAGCAGTGAATACATAATTCAATTTGAAATTCCTAGGTACGTAGATACTTTCACAAAACGCAACAAAAGCAGACAATACAATTTGTCCACATATTTTTCCACATGCAAAACACCGGAGAATTAACAAGTGGAATAGAGAATTCGGGAATTCTCTACCTGACTTCTAAAAAAATTATAAATCACGCGAGAATGATCAATGTGGCCATTTTCCAGTACAGACGAGATGCTGTAAATTTTTTAAATATACACCGTAAAGCCTGTGTGTAGGATGAAGTGGCATCTAAATTTTGTCCCCTAATTAAATATGTAATTAATTTTTGAATCCGGTAAATCGTTTTGGAGATAACTGTAAAAGAAGTGTAGCAGTCCTTTTTAAGGCGAAAAAAAGGTCGTTTGAGGGGTGGTACGACCCCAACCCCCAAAATACCCTCCTTGTAACACTGTTCACCTATAATTTTCCACTCTAAACCTTTAATCCAGATCCTGAGCTTACCCCCGCATTTCTACCCCACGCTCTCCCCGCACCATTTCCTCCACCTATCTTGTTCGCCCTGAGTTCCCATTTTTTTTATACCACATACATTCTCCTTTTTCTCCATTCTCTCGTTATCCCTGAAAAACGCGAGAAAACCTACCCTCCTACATCCCTCAAAAAGTAAAAATTCCTTGGGCCTTCTAAGAAAATTGAAAAAATTGCACTAGTTGTAATGAGTGCTGCAGCGCGTCAGGCTGCAGTGTGAGCAGGATTGGTTTTATGATTTGTCTGTACTGCCCTTGTGAGCACGGTAATAGAAGCAGAAGTAGATTTCTGCAGCAGGTGTGAATTCCAGCTAAGATGGAGGATAAAGTGAAGCAGAAGTAGATTTCTGCAGCAGGTGTAAATTCCAGCTAAGATGGAGGATAAAGTGAAGCAGAAGTAAATTTCTGCTGTAGGAGTAAATTCCTACTTAGGTAAGGATGCAATTAAAGCAGAAGTAAATTTCTGCAGCAGGAGGAAATTTCTACTTAGATGGAAGCAAAAATTAGATTTTTCGCAAAGGATAGGAAACCGACTAAATTCAGGCGGAGGATACGTTCCGAGTAAAATCTGAAACGAGAATGGATGATCCTGCTGTGGCTTGTCGCCTTTTTATAGCCGCCGGTAACTGCTACGTCTCTGGTTCATGATGGGTTGCCCTGGCAACGCTCGATCTCCAAATTGCATTCCATTGAACTCTGACTGAACCAGCTGACGTGATGTCGTGGAAATGTCATTGTAAAACATAAATATTGCTATTTATTTGCTTTATTTACTAATTTTTAATGAGTTTTTTTGTTTATTTTTAGATACAATGGTGCACAGGATGGTGTTAGATAGGAGTGGGAACCGTATTGATTTTAATTAGATAAGTCTTATACGTCTGTCTATTTATTAATGACATTATACTTTCTGGTATCGTTTATGTTGCACAAATATATCCATCGCTGGAACTACTAGTAAATGTATTGTGGATAGGAATAGGAGTGGCAACGAGGGATGAGGATTGTTGTGCTGGAGCAAGTTGAAGCAACTTTATTCTAACGTGTTGGTAGAAAGCCTGAGTCTTTGTCGAGTGTGCTAGGAATGATGAAATGCCAGACATAGTGCAGATGAGCAGAGAAATGCATGGATTAGTTGAATTCATTTTCGTAGGAATTTTCATTTTGGATTCTTTAACACTTTTTTTCACACAAAGGTGTTGAAAATAGTGTCGACTACTGAATTCATTTCGGCACTTGCGAATGTGAAAAGCTTTGAAATTGCAATAACGAATAACAAAACGCTAATAAATTTGAAAAGTTCCAGCCGAACTTTCTAGTTTTATATTTTACTTGGATTTTATTTCTTAGTTTGCGAACACTCAGAGCCCCAAGGAAGCTCTTAAATTGTTGGAGCCCGAAAAGTGCTAAAGCTTGGAGTTTTCACTTCCCCACGTTAGGACGAGTTTCGCGATCAATACAAAACAACAGCACATACGCATACACACAAATTGAAGGTCATATAAAAGTAACAGTGTTTTACTCACCTATCCGCCATCTTGCATTGGCTTACCCTAAATCCAGCTAGGAAATAAACTGCATCAATAGCTTGTGTGATGAAAATTGTCAGGATGTGAAACACAAAAACGGAGGTCTATCTACTGTAACCTTTCCCTACTTGGGGCCGCACAAGCCATATATAGCCGTGGCTCTGTGCGTTTCGTCTTATTTCTAGTTTTTGGTGGGTTTTATTATTCAAATTTTTTGGTGTAAACTGTTCAATGAAACCTGTTTCATCAAATGCATTTGGGGTTTTGGCTCTTCTGCTGCTCTGAATAGCGTTTGTGTTTTTGTTTGGTTCCAACGAGTTTTGAACGCTGGCCTGGCGTCCTGCGCCATTTTCAAATAAGAGAAACTTTAATGAATTAATTTCAGGCAAGCTCCTGTATATTGGTTTCCATGCATAGTGGATAAGGAACTCAGCTCATATATTAAATTATGCTTATTGGAAACACTGAGTACATGCTGTTTTCCCTTCAGTGGATGGCATCTTTAATTACAGCGTAGGAGAAATTGCATATCACACAGTTACTTTTCTTGGAGAAGGAATTGCAGCTTATCACTTTCTGAAAGCTTTCTCGGCGTGATTTATTGATAATATTCCATTCAAATAGTTGCGTTTTATATTAATATAACATAACCTTCTATTAATTGCAATTCTACATTTAACATAATCAATTTACTATTCTACTTTTAACATACTTCAAATCTCATTTTTAATAACTAATCTAATTCATACTTAATATTTCATAATTCGTATCATTACCAGTATGTCAACTCCCATTCTGGGGGCGTTTATATTGTGTGGTCATTGCCTTTTTCTTAATTATTAATATTTTCTCACTCAAAAATATCTCCTTCAACTTTCTAAGTAGTAATTTATCTCGATTGTGGTAGCCTCATATAATTCGTTATCAATTACTTACTTCCCGATTGAATTACGGCTACTTATTTCTTATATTTAATTTAATTTAATTAATGTTTTCTTCATTTTATAAGGTTGATGTTACTATGAGCTTACAGGCATTTTTCATTCCTATTATAAGTAAAATATTATTTTTCGGTGTCTTAGGTTAGTTTGGTCCTAGATATCGTAATCACACCTATTAAGTATCTGTGATCTATTAGTGCGATCTTGGGATATGGCTTTGGTGGACTTATACGGTTTAGTTTAATCATTAATCTATTTATGGTAGCACCTACCAGTATCTATTATTAGTTTATATCATTTCCTTTTCTTTGAAAGCTCTTGAACTTGGGCATGATGTATTTTATTACTGAAATCAGCGTCAATTAAAACAGCTGGTAGGTGTTCTTTAGTAACGACAGATTCCAAATTCCTGTACTCCACTAAAAACACCTTCCTAATTAACATTCTACTTTGCTGTTTGATATGCCAGGTCTCCAAACGCGACTAGCTGGTGCACTGAATGCAGCGGTTTCATCAACTGGTGACGCCCAAATGCCTCAGATTGCTACTGCGACAGCTGGAATGTCTCGAACAGCTCCAACATGTGTCTCCTACTCCAGGAACGTCTCGACATCCTTGAATCAGCCTACAAAGAATCTATCATCGAATTGTGATTCGGTCAGTTCTAGCGGTAGTCTCACTTCACTCGCTCCGGAGTCATCTAATAGTCAGTTGTCTGCTATTTACGGTTCGTTCGATTTGACGAATCATAATATAGACACTAAATCCTGTGTCTGCGTTAGCAACTCCACAGCTTCATCATCTTCTAATCTGCTACTTGGAGCTTTTGGCGGGTTTTTCTCACCGATTAAATCCAGTTCGGTTATTTACGATCCCAGCAATAGTCTCAACAAAATTAACGTCTCCCTCCCACTAGTTACTGAACGCTCACATGGAGTGGGCCTCACCTGGCTCCTTCTGCCAGTCCCCTTTCGGGTAATTCAGCCTCATCTCACCCCTTCGCCCATAGCGGTGGACCCACTCAGGGTCCATAAAATTAACTAAAAATTCTTTTTGTTCCTCGCTTGCCTTTTTCGCCTTAATTGCAGCCATTTTATCAACAAATTTAAAAATAATATTAATAAATAACATAACAAATAATTTTGAAAATAACGCTCGACAAAAACTCACGGTTCAATGTACTTACCTCTTCAAAATTCACGAACAAAATGCCCGTGAGAAAATATCAATTAAAGTGTACACAATTTTGACAGAAAAACTCATTCCCACTTTTGCGGAATCGGAACAAGGTTGTGTACACAAAATTTTGTGTACACGCGAAAACTCATAGTTGCGGAATCCAGCCCCTGGTTGCGAATTTGTGTTGGCGCCTTTTTCGAGAATAAACTGTTTTCTCCAGAAATGAGGAAAACAAATTATACAATTTTCTCGAGAAATTCTCTAGAAGAAACACTTATATGGTTACCTGAGACACCTGCTGAGAGGCCTATTCCATCTGGACAAAGCCAACGGAGGCTCCTAGTCACTTTTGTGGAGCACCCACTCCGACGGTATCTACGCAGAATTAAACTAGAGTGCTTCTATCTACCCAACTGCTGGAATCCACCAACCATCCATCATGTTCCCAATGTAACTTGCTGCATAGCCGGCATCACTCACAGGGGCCCTAACACAGCGGAAGCACAAAGCGAAAGAAACAAACAAAGCTGAGTAAAGAACACCACACCGATAAGTAATCTTACTAACCTGTAGATTAATTAGGTATGAAGGCTATAAGTCTAGACTAATGTTAGGGTTCAATAGAACACTAACCAATAATTCAATGTAGCTAGTTAGTAGATTTTCAATGTAGTCTTTATAACTAGTTCAATACTGGCTCAATGTCAGCCACCCTGGCATGAAGTCCATGGATTGCTTTTCGTAGCAGAATGGGGAAGCTTACTCTGAGAATAAAGATACAAAAAAAAAACAGGAATATTATAACCTATAGCAATAATGTAAATAAAAAGAAAATCAAATCAAATCGACATTTTGTCTAATAAGCGCTAAGTAAGCCACCGAGTTGATAGCTGGTAACTGGAATTTGTATTGGTGTATTATTCACTTGAAAGTTTTATTTAATACACTCTGATTTGTTTACTAATTAAGCGAAATAAAAAAAGCTTTTACAACAGTGTCTCGCGCTCCCTTCAAACTCCATGCGAAAGGTCTCTTGCCATTATCAGGGCATTGCTGCAACAGCTGACCGAAAGGGTTGATGCAATCACAGCGATTTCCCCCATCGCGGATGGGTCCTCCGTTGATCTTGACATGCTCTCGCGCTTTTATGTGAAAAATAGGTCTATCGTAATCAGCAATCTACCTAGTGCGCTGACATGCATTAGGGTCAAGAACGTGTCAATCTGGAGAGCTCCTTTTGTGACAAGGAAGAGCTCATTGAACCTTTCCAGCCGAAGCTGGGTACGCTTACCTTAAATGCGATTGCTCCTCAATAAGCTCAAACCGGAATATTTATCAATGAAGATCTATTACCACAGGATCGTAACCTCCTGTATACTGCTATTCGTCTCAGGAAATTCAACCCAGTGGACAGGGTATATAATAGAAACTGGAGAATATATATTTTGCATAGGCCGGCGGAGTATGAACCTAACCTCACTCTCGAACTTGCGCAACGTCTCTCCAAATCCCCCGAATTGCCTAAGACATATACCCTCCCCAGCACCTTAGGCTATCAACTCAGGCTGATCTGTCCAATGTCCTTCTGTCTGACAATTTTAATGTCCTTTCCTTTAACGCGAGATCCTCTTCCAAAAATATTACAGATATCAGGCACCTGTCTGAGCTTGGTGATGTCGGGGCTTTACTGGTGTTGAGACGTGGGCTAGAATGCTTGGCATTCCTGCATATAGGCTACATAGGCACGACAGAATTGCTAAAAAGCCGGTGGTGTCGCGGTCTATGTAGTCGACACTATGAAGTCCAGGGCCTCTTTTCGTTTCTTCAACAAGAGCTGGGAGATCTTAGCTGTTCGGGTTGAGGGTTGTAATGATGACGTAGAGCCTGTGACGTTGGTAGTCAGCTACAGATATGCAGCAACGTTTATGGACAATGATGATATGTTAGTCTTGTGCAGTGCTCCTGAGTAACACCTCGCGTATCTTAACTGGCGGGTAATTCTACCGTGGACGTTGGGAACTCGTCTACTTTATCTCGCTCATTGAATGACCGCCGGCTTGAGTCATCAATCTTCTCACGCGTCACGGGGCTTGCTCTGCATCTACCCCTGATCTGCGCATCTAATTTTCAGGCGGTCTTCACTGATCAATGTCCCGGCATCTCCGATGATGAGTTACTTTTTGCATCTTTCTGGAATTTCTCGGCAATTCAGACGGATGCTTTTCAGGCGGATCTCACTAGGACTGATTGGTCCCCCATTGTTAACTATTCTGACCCTGGCTTAGCGGCTCAACACTTTTCGGATTCATTGTGCTCCATATCCGTGAGGCAAGTACCCTGAATACCATTAAAGTTCGGGGGATTTGGAGAGACGTTGCGCAAGTTCGAGAGTAAATCGAGTTGCAATGAAGTTAGGTACACACTCTACCGACCTAAGCAAAATGTATATTCTCCGGTTTCTAGTATATACCCTGTCCACTTGGTTCAATTTCCTGAGAGGAATAGCTGTATGCAGGTGGTTACGATCCTGTGGCGATAGATCTTCATTGATGAATATTCAAACGTATATTACTTATCTAATTAAAAGCAATACGGTTCCCACTGCTACCTACAACCATCCTGTGCACCATCTAAAAATAAACAAAAAACTCATTAATAATTAGTAAATCAAGCAAATAAATAGCAATATTTATGTTTTGCAATGACATTTCCACGACAACACGTCAGCTCGTTTCGCCGCAGTCAGAGTTCAATAGAACGCAACTTGGAGATCGAGCGTTGCCAGGGCAACCCATCATGAACCAGAGACGTAGCAGTTACCGGCGGGTATAAAAAGGCGACAGCCCAAAACAGTATGATCCCTTCTCTTTTCAGAATTTACTCGGAACGTATCCTCCACCAGAATTTAGTCGGTTTCCTATCCTTTGCTTCCATCTAAGTAGAAATTTCCTCCTACTGCAGAAATTTACTTCTGCTTTAATTCCATCGTTCACCTAAGTAAGAATTTACTCTTACTGCAGAAATTTACTTCTGCTTTAATTCCATCTTTCACCTAAGTAGGAATTACTCCTACTGCAGAAATTTACTTCTGCTTCACCATATTCTTGCTGCAGAAATCTACTTCTGCTTTACTTCCATTCTACATCTAAGCAGGAATTTGCTCCTGGTGCAGAAACTTACGTCTGCTTCATTTCCATCCTACACCTGAGCAGGAATTTACTTATGCTTCTTTTACCGTGCTCGCAAGGGCAGTACAATTTGTTACGGCAAACTACACTGCAATTTAATTACCACTTGAACATAAAACCAAGTCTGCTCACACTGCAGCCTTACGCGCTCATTACAGCTACTTGCTGCAACGTTTTCAATTTTCTTTGAAAGGCCCACACGTTGCAGTATAGTTTGAGCAATCGTAGTCTATTGAATTTATCCGTGAATTTAATAGTGCATTTTCTCCTTCTTTACAGAAGTGAAGGGAGCAAACATAGTGGCGGCACTGGATTGAGTTGATTGTAGGTAGTTGAGTTATTTTACGCAGTTTTAGAATATTTTGGATTTTAGTTTTAGGGAATTGAATTTCTGATCTGGTTTTAAGAATATATATTGAAAATAAAAATGTTATATTTGAATTAAAAGGCTGAGTTATCTCTTAATAAACCGGCACCCCGTTCGCTTGAGCACAGGTCACACACTACCTGTTAAATTAATCAAATTCGGAGATGCTTCATTCAGAACATTCGCCGATTTTCTGTGGAATGACCCAGTACAGAAAAGGGGGGTTTCTACATTTCTTAGATAAATTTGATATACTGTGTTACAAAATAAGATAAGCTCGATATGCTTTTGAAGAAATATATTGTAGGTTCTAGATCTAGTGGAAAAGTAGTGCCATACAAGAAATTTGTCATAGACTATCAAAATCTTATTTTAGAACAAGAAAACCGTTATTGGGTACGTCCATCACCGCCATTTTTTATTCGATGGCGAAATTTTTGTTTTTGTACATGAAAGAAGAGGGATAAGCCATTGTAGCCATATGTTCCTCATTTCGTATCCGTGTCTCGTCAAAAGTATATTTTCACTGTAACACAGTAAATCAGTTTCTTCTCATCACTTTTGCAAAAATATTTGCTTTCACTAAAATCGTCCAGAGTAAAATCATGGATATTTGTTACTACAATGAAAAAATTCATATTCAAATTCTGAGTTGTAATTTTTCATTCGTTTTTGACGAAACCGTAGCTTTGGTTGTTCCTTCTCACCTACAACGGCGTTTACAAAATGTAGATGAACTTCATTTTTGTAGATAATAGACACCATTTCTACTCAAATGGATAGTTGATTTAAAAGCATGAAGGAGCTTGTGTTCATTGAATTGCTAAGTAACAAGAAATTTGAAAGTTATTCGAAAAGTCTTCCATCAATTGCATTTAATTCTGTTAAATGTTCATATTAACAGTTCTTTGGATTTTCAAAATTGAACTATGAGTCAATTGTGATAATTCTAATGATTTTAGAAATTTATCAGCCAGTGAAATTATAATACATATTACGCAAAATGAACTTCAATCAATTTTTTTCTGAATTCTTGCTAGCACAGCTATTAAAATCATTTTCAGCATTAAAACGAATAAAAACGTATTTAAGGAACTCTATGACACAAGAAAGACTATCGAGTTTAGGTCTTATTTCAATTGACAAACACCTACTCCAAAAAGAAAAAGTCTATGAGGAAGTCACTGGGGGACTTTTGTGTAATACCGGAGACAGACCTTCAATCTCAATATTGATACATTGATTTTACAATTATGTCAATTGCATTGTAACATTTCAGAACTTCATTTGATTTATCACTTGATTTGCCATTTAATTTGTTATTTGACTTAAGAAAGATCCGGGCACGTTCAAAATTCCGAGCAAGTATTGTGAAATTACTTGTCTCTATATAAAAAAGAAAAGGAAATAGATACTTCAACTTAACTGTCAAATATAAAATGTCAGAAAAATTTGCAGCCAACATTGCAGTATTTAATAATTACGGTTTATTACTTGGGTAATATTGCAATAAACTCGTTGCCGTGTACATTTTTCGCAATTGCAATATTGAGTTCCAATGCAGTACATATTGAGTGCACACCGAGCGTATACCGAGATGTGTCTCAGTATATAGAGACAGACTTGTTGTTTACTGCAAATTGTAACATGTATTGATATTTCAAGTCTGTCTTCGGTATAAGAAAAGTAGACGTTATTTATAAATGAATTTTGATTAAAGTAATGTAAAAACTACGAACGTAATGTTAAAAAATACGAGCACACTACACTATTGTGCTATGTTAATTTTTTACTGGAGCAAACTTTTATATTAATTTCTCATTATTGTTCGATCCTAAATACACCGCTCAGATAGGTACGCCTCGCTACTTGTGTGTAGAAAATTCTGTGTGAACTAAACCTATTTTTTTTACTGATTAATGGAGAGTGCTTTAACGCGGCCAAAAAGGAGACTATTTATATCACATTATCCGCCCCCTACATTAAATTTCAACCAGCAGTAACCCTTCACAATGGCATGAAATGTCAGGTTGTTTTAATCAATATTTTGCATTTTGCCTTCAATTCCGCTCTCTGAGTATCGATTACGGCCCACTATTCCCTTTCAGCCCTCAGCTCGAGACCAAGGCAATATGTTGACGGACAGTATGTCTACATACAAAGAAAAACTCGCTGTTTTTTTTTACCCAAGAGCTCGCCATCTGATTGGGATCGTTCTGGAAGAAATCATGCTTGAAATAATTTATCTTGTAAGTAGTTACCAAAGTTAAATAACCATATTTACCTAAACTCATTATTTAGAATAATTATACAGACTATTTTACACAGGAAGCGGAAATGAAATTTTAAGTGATAAAAACAATTATTATCCAGAGCATTCCGAAATTGTAGTGTTTAAATTTTACTTAATTGTTGATTTGCTGTTATGTACAACTTAATATAAATATGTACCACATGTACCACACACAACCATATAATAAATTATTTTTCTACGTAATAATTCTATTTCTTCTTCGATCAAATAGGTATGTATATTCATTCAAAGTTTGGTAACAGGTCGGATAAAGTACTGCTGGATATTTTCAAACTTTTCCTTCAGTCAAAAAGTTGTGAATAACTTTTCTGAAGATGTTTTTCACCCTTGTCACAATAAGGAGATATTAGACATATGTACGTGACATATTCCCAAAGATTTCGAGGAAATATCTGCTATATTTTATCGATAAAATCCACTTGTCAACTGACAACACGAGGTTTTTGCTTTCAACTCTTCTTTGCATTCCACAAAAATTTAAAAAGTTAAAAAGAAAGATTAAGCAATAGCAAATGCTGAAACCATAAGGCCCCATATCATTTTCTTGCCGAAGACAGATGCTGTTCATTTGAAAGCAATGATTGGATGGAACTGGTATCACTTGAAGGAAATTGCTTATTATGATATTGAGGTCGACAGTAGTAATTACGTCTTTCTAGAGGGACCTGCTACAACCTGAAAGTTTTTAGTTAGTTTTAAAATTTTCCAATTAATCTTTTATTAAACTTGATTAATAGGCTTTGATATATTGTTTATAATGGCTAGAAGCCTTTTCGAGAGTCTCGAAATAAAATCGTAAAAATGCCTACATACTACAGCAGAACTAGGTTATCAAATTCTTGTAAAAAATCTTTCCATAAATTAGCATTAGTTGTTGTTGAGGGGTGTAGGAACAAATTCAGTAGAAAATTTAGTAACGTCCACTGGAAATGTGTACACTCCAGATACACTAGGATTTTAGGAGTAGGATGGATAGCTGTCCCATCACGTCTGCATCTACCCCGAAGTATGCACATCATCTTGTTTTATCCTGCGGAGGTCTTATGGCCATAATCAAGTTAAGGTGCACGCGTGTTGTTAATGTCCTGAAAGGTGTGTTGGGTGGTATGTTCAAAACGAAAGCATCTTCCAACTGAATGTCAGGATTACTGGTTCTAAATTGGGGAAATTTCTCCCGTGCAGAAGCAGTCAAGTAAAGTAGTCCAGAAGTTCTCGTCTCGAGCCCCTAAAGCAATCAAACCAAAGAAATTATCGAAATAAAATAAAAGACACTTCTCAACATTTCGATATTTTTAAATTGTCATTTTTACATCACCGCGACTTTCCCTATCTTACGGTTATCTAGACTACCTGGCACTTGCTTCACTAAGTGCTAATCAGCAAAATACGCAGCGGCTGCAGAAGAATTCCATGTGATGCAATTTTTTAGCAATCGCTAAATATTTTGACCGAATGTGCCCTTGGAAGTTGCAAGAATCTTCCGTATATTGGCCAACCACATTCCTTTTTAGTCGAAAGTTTCCGAAGATATCAATAATACCTCCGAAGACTGTCAGTGGATCTCTGTCAGGTGCAAACTCTTGAGAATTACAGGACACTGATTGTTCCGTTTCGGAACAAAAACTACAAAATACAAACTTACAAACTAAAAACTCACAAATAAAACGCGCGATGACGTATTTCGTGCACCTATGTATGCATTGTCACGAAATGACGTACTTTTGAGTTCAATATTACCCGCAGCTGCGCGCCGTCTCGATTCAAAGTTTCAGGACTTTATTGTTAAAGCCAGCGGCAGACACAACTCCCATTGTGTTTCTACCTGTAAATTGCGAGCTGCTGAAATGAGCAAATCATATACCGAACTTCAGGATCTCGGAATGCAGACCAATTTCACTAATCTCCAACTTGGTAAACTTCTGGAGAGTTTATTGATTGAAACAACACCTTGATGACACTTGCGTAGAAAAGAAGATCGAGCAGCATAAGCAATTTGGATTCAAAGCTGTGGACTCCACTCTGCACCCACTATTAAAATTTCACACTAATGTGACCCAAGCCCTCACAAAAAAGGCACATGCTGTAGGGTTTTTCGTTAATGTTGAGAAAGCCTTCGACTCCATGTGGAGAGAAGGTCTTATCTCGAAACTGATTGGATTTCATTTTCCACCCTACCTCAGTCGGATGTTAGGCAGCTTCCTCTCCCAGAGACAATTCTTTGTGGAAATAAAGAATTGTCTATCTGCGTATAAGGACATAAAAGCGGGCGTCCCGCAAGGCTCAGTACTTGGGCCTTTCCTCTTCGATGTGTTCACGTTTGACCAACCGCAGAATAATGGAGGAGTCACAATGCTCCGAATATGCACTGGACTCTACCGCAGGCCCTGTGGAAAGCATTATTGCAATCAGGTCTTGTACGAGAAAGCTGGTATTTCTCCGATTCAGGACTTCCTGGTTGAGGTAATGAAGAAGCAGGTAGCAAAAATCCCAAATTACTTAAATCCAATTGTCCAAGAACTAACAAAGTTTCTCCACTTACACACTAACAAATATTTGTCGCCTTTTTGTATGTTAAACTGTCATGGAAAATACTACCGCGAAGGAATTTCTACTTTTTTCAGGGAAAAAGGAGCCATCTACCGAGGATAGGAGAGGATAACGGAAGGAGGACTGCAGGCTGCAGGACAGGATATATGCAACCTGATTCAGAAATATCCCGAAACAGGGAAACTAAAGACAGCACGAGGAAGTGAATGCAGTAGCAACCTGGAGTAATATCTAAGTTATGTTGCTAGTACTTAAGTTAGTTTAGAAGTAAGTCATATGTTAGTTAGAAATTCATATATTTAGAAAGTAAGATAACTCAGCTAGATTAATTGAATACAGGGCCACAGAAAAGCCCGTAGGAATTATAATCAGGGATTAAGTAGATAAGAAAATATTGTTAGGTTAAGTGTACAAATTCTTTAGCGCAAATAAAATAGTTGAACTGGAACTTGCAGCAAATCACTCGAGTTCTGACTGAGCATCAAGACAGATCGGCAGTAATATTGAACCCACTTAAGTCTTGCATAAGTTTTTGCAAATTTTATAATATTCAAATTTTTTAATTGTTTAGCAAACCAGTGGGAGTTTTGACCACAGTCAAGTTCCCACATGACGCTCATTTTCTGTCCACATAACCTCACTTTATTGATTTAATTGATAATCATTCTCTCTCTCTCTAAAATAACAGATTGAGTCAAATAAACGCCAGTGGAAACCGCAAAAAACCCAAGGAAAATTGAATTAATTTTGAAATGGAAGTTTTGAATTACTACATTATTGCCTAGCTTTAAGAAATTGTTTGATAAGAAATTATTTGATTTTGACATTTTAAACCTCCTGCCTTGTCATTTCAAACCGGCACCTGCCCCTTTTTATGCTAAGTCCACATTGGGACTTAACACTGATTCTGTTAATTCCAGATTGAACCGGAATGGTATCGACGCGAATTGTATGTTACAGCGTTACAATCCAGGTGGAATACCGGCCTTACTCTACCCCAGATCTGTCGGAATCATAAAGATTGGATCCTATGCCAAGACACGAGAATAAGGCGGTCGGACAGAGAGCAGGTATGTACGGTATCGCTTTTGCTTGTAAAAAATATTAAAGCCTTCACTAAATGTCTCGGACTTAAAACAAGTAGAAAAGCTAGAATTGGTCTAAGACCAATTCTTATGATACCCTAGATGAATGCCCGTATTAAATTTCGTATGGTCACCGATCAATTCAAGTTTGATTTTGAAGTTGTTTTTCGCATATATTTCTAGAACGGTTTGTCGCACAGAAAAAATGATTATAATCAATTTTATAGGATTTCGTATTCTGCAGAGGTTTTTAGTACAATAAAATGTCTTGGACTTATCGTTTTCAAAGTATACGTAAAAAACCTAAATTTTTATATGGCAACACCAAGAAGGAGTTGCCCGATTTAGTCCATTTCAGACATTTTAATTGCTAATGTAGTAAAAACATCATGTACGAGATTTCAGCTCTCTACGTCGACGTGTTCTCAGGCAGTGTCCAAATATATAGCGGAAAACGAAATTTTTATATGGCAACCCTACGAAGGAATTGCCCGATTTGTCTCATTTTCGAACTTAATTTTACTTTTTTTTTTAAAGTCCATGTACAAAATTTCAGCTCTCTAAGTATACGCGTTCTCGAGTTACCGTGCGCACGGACGGACGGACGGACGGACGGACGGACAGACGGACGGACAGACGGACATGCAAAAATCAAAATAACTTTTAATATTATGAATGGGTGTCCAATCCATTTTGCTCTACCATCATTATTTCGAGGTGTTACAAACGGAATGACAAACTTAGTATACCCCTTAGATTTCATCTAGGGTATAAAAACACACAAGGGACTAGGTAGTCAAATAATTTCTGTCCTTCCCATTAAAGATAGTGGAAACAGCCGAGTATGCCACCATTTTTCAGGTCTAGCCAGTTTCTTCAGAGCGATGCTGCTATTATTTGTTATACGCTCGCGACCCATATACACACCTAAGTTCTTCAGACAAGTATTAGTCCGTTGAATGTTCAGTAAAAAATCTTCCACACCATAGGCTTTGTTTGGCTTTTACTCAGATTGATTTTCATGCCAAATATAAGTTTCTATTGTTCGATAACAGTACGAGCGACTGGCAAACAGGAATGTCATCTGCATACGCCAAGATAAGAGGATTCATATTGATGTAGCTATGGCGGTAAAACTGAATATTGGGTCGGTACCTACTTCTTCATTTCAGAGTATCAAACCAATGGAAGTTGGACGGATTCTGGATTCGGTTCGAGTAGTTGTTGCATATTTAAAAATCTCCACGCCAACAAGTTTGTTCAGGATTCATAAGACTAGCATATTCAAGGGTGCTTCTGACTAGAGAATTGCAGAGAGTTATATAGGAGGATGGTTATTTGACTGATTGACACGTACGGAATATGCAACCCATAAGACGAAAGGGCCTAGAGTTGATGTAATTTATGTGAGCGAAAAAAACTAGCTTGCGATCGAATATTACTCCCAAATCTTTGATCTCCTCCACTCTAGGGATAGACATATTGTGAATTTGGTAGTCAAAGCTAATAATATCGTGTTTACGATGAAAAGAGATACATTTCTCCATATGGAGTAAGTCTTTTTGTAGGAAGACACAGTCAGTAACGTTATTGATAATTCTAAAGATCTTCGTATCGTTGGCCAATATTAAGCAGTTGGATGAAGTTAAGGATGGTGGGTCATTTATGTAGATTAAAAATATCAGGCGTCCAAGTATTATACCCTGCGGGACAACTGGTATTTGTTTGAAAGGAGAAGATTGTTGACCATTAAAAACAACGATACTATCCCTGTTTTGCAAGTACGATGAAAATAGCGAAAGAGTGTTCGGGTGAAAACCTATCTGAGCCATTTTCAAAAGACATAGTTTGTGATTAATTTTATCAAAAGCCTTGCTAAAATCAGTGTGAATGGAATCAGTATGTTTGTTATCATCATGGGATAAGGCTATAAAGTCAGTAAAGAGTGCCAGGTAGGTTACTGTAGAACGTCCAGGTAAGAAAGCATGCTGATGCTCTGATATGAAAGGTTTAATCTGTGGTAGCAGCTGATTGTTGAGCACTTTTTAAGCGCAAGTGCGTTGGAGATTGATAAAGGACGATAATTAATAGCTAGTTTACGGTCACCGGATTTAAATCTAGCCAAAATATAAAATTTGTTCAACATTTCTGGATACATATTCCTATTAATAGCAAGTTTAAATAGTTTACTAAGTGGACCGGCAGGGCTGGATGCGCATTTTTTGTACACAATATTAGGAATACCATCAGGTCCAGAAGTTTTATTGCAGTCAAGTGAGCTTAAGATACTTAAGACAGATTCAGATGAGATAGCTGTTACTTTAATATTAGAATAGTGAGAATTCCAACGAGAAGTGCAAGTGTCTGGTTGTGTGGTAGAAACAACGGAAGTGAAATGATTAGATACGCAAAGGACATGACGGGGTTTCATCATTAAACGCTAATTCTTTAGGGTATATATTAGACCTTTTCAAATTCTTCCTGAGAGACAAGAAAGTCTTAAGGTTTTCATTGAGAGAACGCTCAGTACCTTCGACGTATCTCTTATAACATTCCGATGTAAGAAATTTTGATATTCTTCTAAAATAGGAAAAAAATTGTAAAATTCAGGGTGTGGATTAGAGTTGCATAGGCGGCTAAACTTCTCTTTTTCCTGCAGGGCTTTAATAAGTTGAGGACATTACCAATTTGGGAAGTGAATACGTTCATGAAATGAGGGTATCTGCAATTGTATCCCTGTCATCGGATATCTCAAAAGACTTATTATGGTCATCTAAAATGATTTGGGAAAAATCAAAACTATTGAGGAATTCATTAAAATTATCATAGTTACCTTTTTGGAAATTTGTTGTTTTGACAGATATATCTCGAGCACATTTAAGACTCGCGAGATGCAGGCTTATATCTAGAGGAGGATGGTGAGTGTCAATCAGATAGAGTGGGCTACGGGATAAATGGATAACAGATTAGAACAATAAATATTTGTCAAAATAAGATCAAGAAGCCTGCCATTGTCATTGAATATCTTGTTAAATTGTTTAATATTACACAATTCCATATTATTTAATAGAAATTGAGAAGTATTAATCGTGACTGGGATCCAATTTAAGTATGGTTAATTAAAGTCTCCTACGAAATAACCTTAGAGTTAATAGGCAACTGCAAAATTTGTTCACTCACACTGGTGAAAATAGCGTTGAATGTGTCATATATAGATTGGGGAGGGATGTAAGCGTAGCATATATACAGATTACAATTCTTCTCTTTTAAAGCCACCCATAGTACTTCATGGTCAGTCTCAGAAGATTCAATCTTATGAGTATTAAAATCACGTCTAACCTCTAGGTGGCACCCACCGCTATTCTTATTCCTGGGAGTTCCAAGTTCATATCCCTTCCATAAATTACGTACCTATCATCAAGTAATTCACCACTATATATACCAGCATGCAGAAATGTTTCAGTAAAGAATTATGTCATAATTATTAGAAATCGTAGTCAAACGAACTTGTTCTAGCTTAGTACGTAGTCCTCTGACAGTTTGATAGTATATATGTATTAACACTAGTAGGTACCAAAGGAAAGAATGGACTAGTTAAGGGGCTTGGAGGCTGATTTTGAGGAGATCGAGACATTTATCATTTACTATAGCGAAGGGTTTAGAATTTTGATCGTTTTTCTAGTCTATTTTGGGGTTCTTAATCCAAATAAACTGAAATCCACTTTCATCTTTAAATATCGTTTGCCTTGAAGAATAATGCGTTCTTCTCTTTAGATACAAATTCGTTAATATATATTATATTTTTCTCAGAGTAACCAAGAGCATCAGCTTTCAATTTGTTGGATACCTTATTGGCCGCTAATATACGATCGCTAAACAATTGGGAGGAATATTTAACAATGATAGGGTTAGAGCTATTGTTGGATCTACATTTTCTACGATAAGCCTTAAGTACATTACTATCATCACTAGGTAAGTTAAATAATAAATGTGTCTTACGTACAATAGCAAGGAGATTATCATCAGGGTGCTGGGGAATGTTCTTTATCTCCAGAAAGTTAGTCAAAGTTCGTTCTTCAAGTACTTGTAGACGTTTTCCCATAGATGAGATGTCCTTATTGAGTTTAGTCTTTTCTAATTCAAGGCTCTATATGTTCTTTTTATGGTCCTCAACAACATTGACTAGCTTCTTAATTGAATCAAATCCACATAAAAGATTATTGACACAGTTATTGAATTCTATTTGTTTCGAGTTAATGTTTTCAATTTCCATAGACATTCGACGAACTACCGTCATGATACTGGAATCATCACTCTCCGATTCTACAACATCAGATGATTTACAGGTAGCACATCGTAAGGCAACAGCTCCACTTGTGATGCTTAGCGTAACTTCATTATATAATTTGCAACAAGTAGCGTGAAAGTGATTTTGGCAGTCAACGCACTTATAACCAGATTTTTCTTTGTTTAGATATAGAGAGCACAGCATACATTTAGGCGCAATATTTATAGTGTTTTTGGAGTGGAGCTATTTCCAGTTTTAACATAAAATAAATCGTCCCGGCGGTTGCCGGACTCAATCTCAATACTTCACACACTGGGACTCCTCGGTTACTGCGGAGAAGGTCGTCATCGTCACCCGTCGGGATGTTGCCCGCAGGCAGGGTTGCCAGAAAATATAATTTTAAATCGGCAGTTGCGGGTTAAAAGAATCGTCAAATGGGAGTAAAAATCGTCATACATATTAAATGCAATGCATCCTTTGTTTTATTCACTTTATTATGGGAACGAAAACAAATGAGAATAACAACAAAATATATAATGAAAAACTAAACTTAACAGTTGCTTCACTAATATTTTTAGGAATAAAATAGGCAAAAAATAATATCACCAAATATAATACCAATGAATTTTATTGTGAAGATTTAAATTTGTTAAGTAAATCGTTATCTAAATTTAAATTCATATAATCTCGCGCAAATAAAATTCCCTGTAAATAATCTGTATAAAGTCGATTGCCAGTTTTACTTTTATTAATTTATTAATTATTAAAATATACGCTCGACATTTGCTGACGAATTTGGAAGAGTTAAAAGTGGAGACACACATTTTTCAAATTTTTGAAATAACTTTCAGCCGCCATTCCGTTTTAAATTGGAAATAGATTTCCAAAAAAATTCGACTGATATGTTAACACTTTCATCAAAAGTAAATATGGTCTTATAGTCCAGATACCTTAGCATTATCTATATCCTTCATGACAAATAAGATTTGAGAACTCACGAATTAAGGGCAATAAAGAATCTGTTTGTCAATTGATAATGTTTACCGGATCGATTAACGAAATAAGTTTGGATTTGTAAAATACAATGGTTTGCAAATTTGTTCGCATAACTCAATATAAAACATTACGCAGTTATCAACATAAGTATTAATGTCTTGATAATACATATATATATTGAGTAATGCTAACTTATTTCTGACAAAAATGCCTAAATAAACTTCTTCACGATTGCGCAAGTTATGTGGAAATTTGAAATGTACCAACCTAATTTCTTTAATTTTTAGACATTCTGGTTTTACGAAGCAAATTTCGTTTGAGATAGGTGTAATAATTTCTTAGGATTGTATTGTAATAGGATGAGTGTATCCTTGAACTGCTGACTTCTTTTTGGCCTGTTTGAAATATAATTATAAATATTATGTACAATTGCTTCTACTGCAGAAGGCAATTTAAAGCACGCATAGGGTTGAGCACAAAGCTACGGAGTGGCAGATGCAGTTTGGTATTAATATTTATTTATTAGTATTATTTATGAGTCCGTGGACTCATATCAAAATCATCCAAATCATTTGCAGAATTCGTCGACGTAATATTCTTATTTTAAAAACATATTTCGAGAATATCAAAAGTTGTAGAAATTAAGAATTTATCTATTATTTTCGGAATGTATTTCCAGGTCAAAAACTTTACATTTGGTATATACGTACGGTACCCTCAGGTCAAACATTTTTAGTTTCGGTACATACTTCAAAATCAAAAATTTGTTCTGTACAAAAATGATCAATGTTTACTACTTACCATGTTTACATGCAGGGTTGAACCCTAGTTCAACTCGGGTTCAACTCCATGTATACGCGGTTTGAGTTGAAATAAGATCGACTCGACCACGCTTGGCTGGCGTAGTTGAGTCGAATTGGTGTCCTATAAACGCGGATTGAGCAGTCGAGTTGGCAGCTTACGGTTGGGATTTATTTTATTCATTGTTTACTCGAAAATTTTGGTATATTGAGTATTTATTGTGAGTTTATTTTGTTTATTTAAACAAAATTTATAACTTTTATAACTTCATCACAAAAAATACCATAAATAATGTTATATTTAATTGTCACTTCAACTATAGTTGGACCCGTTCTCAACTCAATATCTCAACCCTGCGTGCTCAAAAACACGAGTCGAAAACTCAACTCAATCTCGACTCGATCTTTCAATTCTGCATGTAAACATGGTAACTGTTATAAAATCGTCATTTTGAGAAGCAAAATCGGCATTAAATTTCTCGATATAGAAATCGTCATAATGCCGATAAAATCGTCAATCTGGCAACGTTGCCCGCAGGCCAACATATGGCTTAATGTCGCACGTTTTAATGCAGATAACTTTAATCTTAATTGCAGTCAATATCGCCGTTAACGTCGGCTTGTACCATCTTACGCAGGTGAATATATGCAAATCAATGTATATGGCTTGGCGTTGCACTTACTAATTCGATTTTTGGTGCACTTTCTTTGGCAGAGAAAAATGCGGCTAGTGCTGGTTTGGAATCACTTGACGTGCAGGTAAATGTCCTCACATAGATTATTATCAGTTGAAAACACACTTAATAATTTAGGTTTAGTAGTTTAATTCGCCGAAAATAACGCTGCTAATACCAGTTGAAATTAATTATTGCACAGGTGAATATCCTTAACTGTATATATATATATATATATATATATATATATATATATATATATATATATATATATATATATATATAATGTATCGCACTCAGTAGCTCGGACTTTGTTCTAAATTTACAGAAAGTAACGCTGCCGATGTCTATTACGCCCAGGCAAATATCCATCATATATATATATATATATATATAACTACCATCGCACTCATTAATCCAAATGGTGTTTCAATTCGTAGAAAATAACACTGCTAATGCAGGTTTGAAATCGATTACGCACAGGTAAATATGCTACTTAAGTTGAAGACAGTCACTAATACAATATTTAATTTCCTTTACAGGTGACGCAATGTTTGTGGAGATTGTACCTTATGTACAGGTAACTCAAATTTATCAAAACAATGGGAACGTTTCGGAACAACTGTAGTCTTTTTCACAGGTGCGTAAATGAATTAATCGTAGATAATTCGATAGCTAAATACACTTTTACTGTTCTCTTTTGCAGGTAAAATGACGCTTTAGAACACTATAGGTACGTAAATATCTTAAACAACGTTAATGCAATTGATAAATACACTTTATGATATCTTTTGCAGGTATCAAAGTCTTTTAGTTTCAGGCACCAAAAAAAAAACACAAAACCAACAAAAATACATCAAGACAATTTCTAGCTAAGCACGCTACACCATCCGTCAGCTAACAACCGGGAAGGCCACCAGAATCCCTACATCGCAGCCGTTCCTTGCTTCAGCCACCGCCAGGCAAGCATTCTTGTTCATCGGTTCAATCTCGAGAATTTTTATATTTCTCGCGACTTACGCCTAATCTACAATGCATGGTAAAAAAACCACGTCGTCAAAAGGATATCGTTTGCTGAAGAATGCATATAAATACACGAAATATGTAAGTAGTGTTAAGCTGCCAAATTAAACAGCTGTTGATCTGTCAATTATCATAAATATAATTGCTTCCTCGATTTCATTGCAGAATTACAACAAAGGAAGTATTTGTTCTGAATAATTTATACTATTATATATAAATATTGCTTTCAAGACTGAAAGTACAAGCTTCAGTTTACAGCTGTTTTGTTCTTAATTCCCCTACATGGTTCTAAATTATGCTGAATATGCCGGCGGTATTACTATATCGTTTTTGCTGATTAACTACTACACATAAGCTCGTGCTCATGAGGTTAAATGAATGAGAGAGAAGGGACATTTTTGCATGCATAAATTTTCAAACGCAAGAGTAGGAAGCAAACACAAAAATCCATATCGTTTTGACGACGTGGTTTTACCATGCATTGTAGATTGGGCATTACAGGCAAAAATCGTTGCCACAGATGAACTACTGTGTTGCAACAATTTTTCTTGGAAATTTCGGTCGGTGGTGGTGTCAGACGATATTTTACGGCTAGGCGAATTGCCGTTGATTCGTTGGAATTTTGTGTGACTTGCGGTACGTTTTATAGGAACGATTGTAACTTGTGCGCGTTTTGCACAATTTAGTATCTTTCTTTTAAGATCCAACTACAATAGCCGTAAAGACGTTACGGAATTCAACGAGACTGAGGTTTAATTACGATAAATTGAAAACATTAAATGTGAAGAAAATAACTCTTACGGAATGTGATATGAAAATGTCATTAAAATGAAAATTTTTCGTAATTAAACCTCAGTCTATTTGAAATCCGTAACGTCTTTACGGCTATTGTAGTTGAGCTATTAGGAATAATTTTTTTTATCTTTTCAGGAGTTATTTAATTTTTGTTGCGTTGCCAAAGCGAACTAAGTTTTGATGTTTGCAGGTTTTCCTATGAATTAATATTTATATATTTTCATTTTTCTTCACAGGGTTTCTTTTCGGGCTTTTGCCATGCTTTCTTTTTAGGTTTGTTAGGAAGAGAAAGATCGTGATTTGTGCGTGTTCTGCACGGATTGGGATTTTTCTTTTTAGGAACACTATCTTTGTTTTTCTTTTCTTCTTTTCCGAAATTGAATAACCTTTTTGCCCCCGTTTCAGGTACCCAAGAAATTGAGAGGAAATTAACAGAAAATGAATACGAATAGGAGAAAAAAAATTCTAAGGTGGGAAAAAAAGGAAAGAAGGCAGAACACTACAAACGCCACGCTTTGCTTAATTCTTGTCTTGTCAAAAAAATTAATTGTTCTTAGCGAAAAACAAATGAAGTTATAAGATGACATAAGATATGGCATATTCTTCTTCCTTAATTTAAAAGTTACCGTTAGTGAGAAGTGTTTTCTAAAGGGATGAATGGTCGGTTCAAAATCTTCCATGTAATATGTGTTCATGTACATTGCTATGAAAGAACATTATAAAAAGAAGATTCGGGAAGGGGCCCTGCAAAAATGTACAATTTTTTATTAAATTGTACCGTTGTACCAAAATTGAATAAAGTAAGAAGTTTGTAAGACTTTTGGCACAATTGTACCAAAGTGGTATCGCTTAGGCTAAGTTCTGTTTACGATTGGCTGGGTGGACCGAAAACTTCGAGGATATGGACCAGAAGCTCTGGTCGGTGGTGTTGTCGATCACGATCTGTCTTCTCTGCTCTGGTGACCTCTTATTTATATGGTCCCAAACCCTGTGATACCATATGCAGTAGCTATGATATTGATATGGTTTCCTTTCACCTCCCCCCCCCCCCGACACTTGTTAAAAGGAGTTTTGTTAAGAGATGACATGACCATGACCATAATTTTATTTTATTTTCGATAATAAAATGGAATATAAACATATTTAGAACACAATGAAAGTTATTTGATAACTTTGAAAAAATTCTCTGCACATTTTATCTTATAGCCAATTAAGGTCATCTTACGCTATTGATTTTTCAGTAAAAACTATAAATTCAAAGAAAGTTTTAGTTTTATGCGTTTTATTTTTGCTCATCGTTTCTTGGGGACTGAATCGACTCAGAAATATCGGTATCTTTTATGACTTAATGTCCACCGAATTTAGACTAATTTCTTCATAAAATAAATTTTATGGTTAAACTATACCAATACATCTTGGAAATGAATCAAGGAAGTGAATGGGAAATATAGTCGAGAATGAAAGTAGAGGAAGCATTTCCAATTTATTAACAGAATTTCGGTTCCTAAAAGTTAGCTATTATCAAAACTAAGCCTAATATGACGTTTTGAGATATCTTTGATAATAAGTAGCATCGTATGACCACAAAGAATAAATGTTGAATGAAGAAATCCTGTATGGATTATGGTAAGACAAATTTTTGACTAAAAGCCTGAACAAAAATTCTGTTAAGTCCGAATATTAGCGAGAATTTTAAGTTCAAACGTTTTAAAAACTCCTGCCAACACTAGAGCATATTAATCAAAAGCTATATCCGGATATCAAATTGGTTGTCCTAGATACATGTAACTCGTACGTGTAGCAAAATACGAAGATAACAAGGTATGGCCGATTCAAGAAGAACTGTTTGTGTTACTACGTCATATGGACACAAAAGTCATTTGTCAAACCATGCCAATTATTTTGCCAAATATCAAAATATTTGTATCGGTCAGTGAACAGAAAAAAGATTGTGTAGTGTAGTTTGGTTGCGTTTGGATGTTCAATAGTGTATAAATATGGCTTGTTACTGATCGTCACGCTGGATTCTACAGGTCAGAGAACTTAACTATATAATTATCACCGGAAAAGTGCTGCCAGAAAACGTATTCCCACCAGTCCAGAGGTTGGGCTTGCAACTATGTAAACTACTTAAGAACCTAGGAAGAGAATTGAAAACCGACAAAAAGGGTTTTGAAAGGACCTCCTAGCCAATACACTATACATACAGGACACTATACATTAACTACAGATCTGAATTTGATAGGCATACATCTGATGTACATATGCAGATTATATTTCAACTCAAATGAAATTGGAGCATTTTCTCTGAAAGCGTTAGAGGCTAAAAAATTTGCCAAGGGGAATGCCCACTTTTCATTCAAATTCATGCACGACGCGACGTCAACGGATATGAGAGATGTCTTACACGAAGCAGTTTATGTCATTTTCATGGGTAAAAAAGTGGATTTACCTACGTCTCGTGATTGCGCGGAATTAGTGACTCGAGAAAAATGACTTCATATGAGATTTTCACAGTAGAACACTAATGGCCATGGAAGAAATAACTGCACAAATATGTGCGAAATGTAGTAACGGGGGTGTATGTGACCAAAGTACACGAAAATGGTTTTCCGGCGGCATGGATGGTTTTCTGAATCGCGAAAAAGTACATCACCCGATAGTACTTGGCGAGACTTTTCAATTGATATGCAACATACTGTATTGGTACCACTGCCCCTCCCCCTATCACATAAAAGTTGCCATACACCTTAAAAGCCATGTAACGGACTTCCAGGCGGAAGTTAAGGCCATTATTGAAGCGGTATATCCTAAGCTCAGATACTAAGAGCAAGGAGACTGCACTGACAACCAGGCAGCTGTCAAGGCCTTTTTCAAAACATTTTACAACCTTCAAACTCGTATTAGATTGTAAAACACCTTTGTCTCTACTGTCTCGGCTTGGCCGACTACCATCACAGTCACCGTTGGTTAGCTGGCCCTTTAGGTAGATTCACAAGGGAGCTGTAGGGCTTACAAAACCCAATTGAACGAAAAGGCTCCTGGGATTAAGCAAGCCACCCTTGAATACCCTACTGTCAATTCTCACTCGACACTCTCTTCTCAGGGGTCATTTGCATAGGATGGGGCTTGTTGAAGAAGAATTTGAAACGATGACTCATTTTCTTTCACTGTCCGGCCTTCTCAGGAAAACGTTACAGATTCCTTGGCTCGAACCACCTGGAAGAATTGCATGAAGCCAGAAAGAGGAGTTGGGGCCAATTTTGCATTTTGTTAGAGCGTCCGGTTGCGACTCATGTGCAATTGCTCATCAGTCTGGATGGTGAACACTGGGACTTCCTGTGAGCTACGCTCCATGGACCCTTTTCTGATCCCATGCTCATTTCAATCCAATCCCAATCCATCCTTATGTAATCCACCAATACACGCTCCATAAAACGCTGCTGGCGAAGATCGTTCGTATTACATCAATAGTAGTCTGTCGTCTGTCGTCGCAACTGTATTTAGGCCTATATTTCTATCCTATTTCCCGCTTCATTCTGTTCCCTTCTTTTGAGTGCTCAGAGCTCAAGCATAAATATTTTCAAGCTCATTCAATTGAAAGCATGAACGCACAAGCAACCCCATAATATGTTATTGTAATGCATGATTTTCAATCTGAGCAGGCGAGATAACTGTGTACTACATAATAGTAGTTTTTTTTTTAGGTTTTTGAATTCTGAATTTGCGCAATTGTTTTAAATTTTTTGTGACCGTGTTAAACTGACACTTAGTAAATATATATGAAATTTTTCCTCATTTTTTCAGTCGTGCTAAACAGAAACCGTGCAAATCGAGTACCGCGCAAATCGAGGGTTAGGTGTATTGTAAATTACAACTCATTGTAAAAACATTTTATCCCAATAGAAAAATTGTCTTGCGAAGCCTCGAATTCATCCAGGTTGTATTGTTTCATGAAGGGAATCCTGATGACATGCAATGCCGCGAAAAGCTAACATGTTCCAGTTTTTCTAATTTGATATATATTTGCTATTGGAATATACTCACGTATAATTAATAAAATGCCTCCTGAAAAAGTCTCAAAGATGACTAGGTATGACCGACTCGAGAGGATGTGCCGTTTTTAATTGAATTTGTTGTGATTATTTCAAGCAAGTGATATTAAATAAAAATGGTTCATTGCGTGGTTGAAAATTGCAAAAGCAATAACAATAAAGTATTAAAAACATTTAACAAAAACATAAAATCTTCGGCCTTCCGAAGTCTAAATCACTTAAGTAAAAGTGGATAAGTGCATGTGAGAGAACAATAAGTTTTCAGCTGATTCAGTTAGAATATGCTCTTTGGGGAAATATGCAAGGGGAAAACAAATCTATGATCACAGCCCGGAAAGCTCTTTTGCTGCAGCTGCTAAAGCTTGGCATGAAATGTCTGCGACTTATTTGTTCGTGTTTTCAAATTATACATATTTGTCGGTAAATAAGTTTAACGGGAGAACAGGTGTCACTTGTCCAGACAGAGTACGAATTTATAGTTGTAATGTTTTTATTTATTGATGCAAGATTTGTTTACTCTAGAAGGGATCTAGACTCCAACAATATGCTAAAGAAGAAGAAATCCTGCTTAAAAAAGCCGCCTGGAAAAGGCACACAAGCAAATCGCACAATTAAAACACTTCAAAATGCAGAGTCCTGAATATCTCACCGCAGGATAAATAAAAAAATTAAACCATCGTGGGAAAAATTTAATTGGAAAGTTAAATTACGCTCTTGTGGTGCTCGTTTTTAGAGGTAATTCAATTTATTTCAAATAGTAATTGGAACTCAATGGTTTCATTTAAGTGCACCCAAAATAAACAAGTAGTAGTTTAAAAATCAAATAAGCCCGAAAAAGCAATACTCTAGTACTCTAATAATACCAGTAATAAGACATAATATGTCAGTTCCAGAGGTGCAATTAAATTTAAATCCAGTTCATAATAATAATATAGTACTAAATTATTGCTTCTTTCCCGTTCCTAGAATTCGGCTTCAACTGTATCATTTAGAGGATTTACGCTTGTTTTCCAACAATACCTAGATATGCATTTTCGCGTGATACACAACTCCACATGTACACCAAGAGAAGCTTACGCATCACTTGCCCTAATTTGTTATCACAACTTTTATATATTTTTTATTTTCAGATGTTATACAAAAACAAATATCCCTTACTGGTTCCATCAACTTTAAGGCATTGGGCATCTTCAGCTAATGGCCAACTACAAGTTTAATGACACAGACACACTCTGTGTATTTTCATTCCATGAAATGAAAAAAGGAGCTGCTACGAGTACGATTAGTCAGCTGATGCAACAATGGCTTCGGCTGACTACGTCCAAGTCATTATAAGGTTTGATCCTCACCTGGAAGAAACCAATTTTTTATGACTTTGATTGCAAGATTTCAGCTGCAATTATTAATCAAGTCATACTACCGTTGTTGCTCTAGTGTCCGAAATGTGACCGACAAATCAAGCCTTCTGGAAGGAAATAAATGTAACTGAAGAAAAACCATAGTTCTCAAGTCCAGCAAATAGCAATGAGAAAGTTTTTGTGCTCGCGGATTAATCAAATGACTTAGGATAATGGCTTCATTTTAAATAACACAATCATAAGTTCAGACCCAGTTAAAGTTTTAATAAATTTAGAGAAATCAAGAGATTTGAAAGTTTCCCACAAATTAACCGATAGCCACATTAAGGTTAAACAAGCATGAAGACAAAAGATGAAATTAACTACACAGTTGTTTTCACACTCTGTGTCTAAGTGTATTAGAAGGATGGTCACCCTCGGGAAATTTCAAGCTGAACAAGCTGAAAATACCTTAGATTGCTCGAATTTTATTATGGTGGTGACCAATTGGTTCGATGTCTTCAATACAAGACGGCCGTCCACTGATTTCAGATTAAGAATGAATGCATTCGATTTGGCTCTAGAAGAGCAGTTCAAAATTGTATCCGCAATGAGCAATCAAATAGTCAATTTGAGAGTTACCAGGAAGCGTACATTGTTACCTTTCCAAAGACGAATTCTCTTCTCGAACTCAGGGCTAATAGAGCTGTATGATTACTTGGTCAGTGAATACGGAATACGGTTTCTTCTTACTTACTTATCGCTTAAATCAAAATGTGCTGGAAAACTTTTTCAGCATGATACGTTCTAAAGGTGGGTTGCATGACCACCCAACACCGAATGAATTCAAATATAGGCTGCGCGGCTGCTTGCATTCAATACTAACAATGAAGTTTGGTTAAAAGTACATAACTCCAAAAATGTAGTTTTGGAGTTATGTATATCGAAGTGTTTGCAAAAATTCTGTATCTTTCTGTACTAACTACATAACTACACCTCCCTTCAAAATGATTAAAATGATTTGTCCAAATAAACGGAATATGCGAGAATTTTAAAAATTACAAACGTAAGTACTTTTGATTAAACACCATAAAATTAGTGATAACTTTTGTTTTTCAATGCTCATTAATTTTAAAACAGGAACAAATGATACATTTCTACATGAAAGTGGAACGTAGAGCGAGATGTAGAGCCCGGGTGTATTGAAGAAATTATTACAAACACTCTTGCAAAAAATTTCGAATCCATTTCGATATCCAGAAAAGAGGCTGGGCTGCTGAATCGCTGTTCAAATTCAAATTCATTTATTTCTGGTAACAGTACATACAAGATTTATAATCTTTTTTAAGTACATTATTGTATATTGGTTCTAGAGATAATTGAAAAAAAAGGAACTAAAATATAAAATATAAAAAGAAACAATCTAAATCAATTTAGTAAGCTTTACGTTATATATCTAATCAAGCAGCTCAAATGCGAAGATAAAATTTATCATTTAAATTATACATGTTAAATTAAATAAAAATGTTATTTTAAGTGGGTTCGAACTAGCGTCTTAAATACATTGACAGTGCCTGCTGTTTGGATAGCAACAGGTAAACTATTCCATAGCCGGATGATCTGAACAAGGTACGAATTCTCCATGACCAGCTTATGAAATCGTGGCATCACTAAATTTCTATTACGTTCGGATGTTGTAAACAAGAATAACTCTCTATTATATTCCGGCTTATTTGACTTTAGTATGTTATACAACAAGATAAGCCTACGTTGCAGAAAATGTGTCAACGAGCATCCTAGTAAATGCATTCGAAAAGAGGATACATGGTCAAACCTACGTAATCTAAAAATGAATCGAATACAATCATTAAATGCAATCTCTAATTTATGTCCACACACACTATCCAGTTTGGGAAAAACAATGCTACCCGAAGTGAAATGAGGCAAAATTAACGATTTGACTAGCATTAAACGAATACTACAAGGTAAAATATTAGCAGAAAGCCAAAGCCTTCGCAAACCAGAATATATTTTCCTCAATTGCATATTGACATTATCACAACACTTCATACTTCTATTCAAGGTTATCCCTAAATTGGTGACCTTAGGACGGAGCCATTTAACACTACTGGTGGAACATCAAGCAAATCAAATGAATTATTGTAGAAACTTATACACTGCGACTTACTAGGGTTTAATTGTAACCTATTATACCTAGACCATGTGTGGATACTGTCTAAATCAGAGTTAATACGTTCTATGCAATCGTCAATAAGCCCAATTGGACGGCTCAAGTACAGTTGTACATCATCTGCGTAGAGGTGAATGCTCACATCACGAACCATTACTGTCAAGTCATTAATGAATAGGCTGAACAACAATGGACCCATGATAGAACCTTGAGGCACTCCTCGCACTAGCGGAAGCGGAGTGGATATTCTGTTATTGAGCTTGACTTGCTGACTGCGATCTGATAGAAAACTACCGATCATCGATACTGCAGTACTACTAAATTTAAAATAGACATAGAGCTTCTGTAAAAGAATGCTATGATCAACGGTATCAAAAGCTTTGAAAAATCTAAAAGTACCAAGGTGGTAAATTTGTCCTGATCCATAGAACTTCTTATGTCAGTGGATATCTTTAAGATAGCAGTTTCACAACTGTGGTACGTCCTAAATCCTGACTGCCAGTAGGTCAATAAATTATTTTTGTTTATGTGCTCAGAAACTTGTCGGTACATTAATTTTTCGACCACTTTAGATAGAAAACATAGTATGCTAATTGGACGAAAATCAGCTGGAGATTCTGGAGAAGATTTCTTTGGAATTGGAAGAATATTAGCAACTTTCCAATTGGAGGGATAGGAGGATGAAGACAAGCATGAATTAACTATATGAAGAATAAATGTACAGATGATTGGAATCAGTATTTGATAAAGCGCGGTGAGAGGTCATCCGGGCCAGTAGCATCAGATTTTATTGAATTAAGGGCCGAAATAAGTTCATCCATGTTAACGCACCGGAAAGAAAATAGGTCACTAGAACCATGCGAGATACTACTTACTGAATTGGATAATAAACTAGCCTGATGTGGAGTAGACGTTTCATCGGAGGAGTTAATGATTGAGGTAAAAACAGCATTCAATTCATCAGGTTGGAAACTGCAGTAGCTCTTGTCCTTCCCATATACTCCGATTTTCCGTAGATTCCTCCACAACTTTTTTGAATCAAGGTTAGTATTAATTTTGGAACTATAATACTGACGCTTAGCCAGTCTCATTGCTGTGGTGGCTCTATTACGAGCAGTTTTGTACAAGGACCTGGCTTCGTAGGTTTTGAGCCAGCTATAACGTTGATATAAATACTCACGCTCTATGATAAGGGTGCGGACTCTTGTCGTAAACCATGGGCAACAATTCCCATCAGTATATTTCACCCGAACAGGTACATATTTATTATACAGATATGAGATAAACGTCGTACAGATGTCGACTTGGTCATCAACTAATATGCAATCATATATCCGCTGCCACGGCAAAACCATGCACTCATCAAACAAGGAATCGGTATCTATATTTTTATAATCCCGGAAAGAATACTTAATAGGAGAGTGATTCATGCCTAGCATAATGTCATAGCTGAGAAAAATAATATCATGGTCGAGTGTACTAGGAGGACTGATTTGATCGTGTGCAATGATCTTTCCATTATCTGTCACTAGGATCAGGTCAAGAATAGAAGAATTAGATGTGTTGTAGTATGTAGGATAGAAATTGACAACATCAAAGTGAAGAGACTGGAGTAAGTGGTGTGAATTGATTTGCTAAGGTGTCTTGCCTTAGCAAATTGACATTAAAATCACCACCAGTAATGACGTTCGCATAGCGTTGTGTTATGTATGACATTTTATTTTCAAAATCAATTCGGAAATAAATTAAATCCAGGAATGGACACGAGTGATGATGGAATATCCTCGTTTAGCCAAGTTTCACTTACAATGATAGCATGCAAGTTAATATTGGAAAGCATATAATTAAATTCATCCATTTTATTGCGGATGCTTCTCGCATTCAGCGAACAAACATTCAACCCAGAGGAACGATTACATAAAATATTAAGTAGTATTCGCACCCTGTCCAGATCTGTATAAATATCGCTATCCGCACTCATAAATAAGAGCAACACCGTCAGTGAAATAAGTTACAACATATCGAACAATACCCATTAGATGAAGGCTTATGTAATTATTGAATCTTCGCAGTAAGAGTAGCATAATTAGAGTTAAATACTAGGCGCAGCTTTAGCACAAAAACTAAGAAAGCCTAATTACTAATAAAAGCTATAAATGATTAATACTATAACTCTTCAGTAGAAAAAATTCAAAATATTTAATTAATTAATCAAAATATAGAAGAAAAATAAACAAAAACAAAATTTTAAGAAATGTAAAACCGAAAAAATCAAAAAACAAAACAATGTATGCATCATCATCAGCTCCAACGATATTGGTGGTAGTTATAAAAGCATCTGCCTTCAGTTTTCAGATATGGAATTTCGGAGTTGCTCTAGGTTTAAAATTCTTATCTCGCTATCACCTACCATTCTCTTTATGAGGATAAAGCCATTTAACGATCGCGCAGAAGTAATTTTCCCCAATTTACGGAACTTGAGCGCTTCTCGAAGAAGAGAGTTATTATGTGCTGTCAAACTTTCATTTAAATATATAGGGCTCATAGAGGAGAAACCATCCAAATCTGATAGCTGAATTCCCTTACGTCTACGAAAGGCGGAAAGAAAAGCTTTTGCTCCACATTTGAGGAGAAGCGTACAATGATCGGTGCAGCCAGTGCAGATGGCGATGATGAAGACCTGGACTTCAAGCGAAAGGCATCAATATAGGGCGATACTGAAAATTCGATCACTGCAGCAATATTTTTTATCACATTAAGTATATTCTCCTTCGCTAGTTAGGTATGCCTCTAACAACAACATCACTTAAGCGCTGGATGCGATGGATGTCCTCAACTTGTGCTTGCAAGAGATCATTCTTCTGCTGAAGAGCAGCTACCGAAGTCTCGCGTGCTACAATTTTGTTATTGAACGAACGGATTGCATCATCAATTTTTGTTGATATCCGAGACTCCACTTGTTGCATAACGCCATCGATTTTGCTTAAAAGACGAGATTCCAGGGATTCCACCAGTTGATCGAGAGTGTCAAACGTTGAACCAATATTAGCTGATTGCGCTTTACTGCTGCGGGTTATTACATTAAGAGCGTCATCAGAGGCAGAGGTTGATGGTAACTTCTCTTTTCTTCCTCCCTTAGTTGGCATTATCAAATTTTTAAATTGAAGAGAAGAACCACACTAACACTTAGGAGCCAAGACAGTTATTCAGTCTATTAGTGCAACACCCGCTAACTCAAATTCACTTTTAGCAATTACGATATTTAAAAATAAATTTTCAAAAAAATATCACCAAGGCACTATGTTGCAATAAAATACGGCTAAGAAAACAATATGGAAATTATTTACTATAGGAGATAATATTCGGAGGCACTTAACATTAATTATTAATAAAAAAAGAAAAACGCGGGAGCCGATTAGAAAACACGTCTACTCTCTAGCTATCATACTCACTCAATGTTCTCATCTCTTAAGGCCGCTACACACGCTCAAGCAAATCTTGCGACTTATGCATGGTCAAGTCGTTTGATTTACATGAGCATGTTTAGCAAAAATGTCGGAACTTGAGTTGAGAGAGCATGATTGAAATCGGCCGAAACTATTATGTACAAGCAAAACTTTGCTATGGAATTGAACTGGACAAAATCAGATGTTAACTTTTGCCTCCACTCGCAACGAATTTTGTTCAAACTTTAATTCATTGCTATAGCAAAGCCATCAGGTTTCCTTGTATACAATAGTTTCGTCGGATTTAATTCATGGCAGACTTCAGTTTCAACTTAAGTTCCGATTAGTACTACACACGCTCATGCATATCATACATGGGACCATGCATGGGCCAGTCGTATGTTTTTCTTGAGCGTGTTTAGCGGCCTTTATATTGCCCGCAAGTTGAATAGGATTAGTGGTTCTAAGATTTGATAGTTGCTCATATAAATTAATTACATACATCTTAATTGTATTCATAATTATGCCTAGGCTTCTGTATTGAAGCCGTAATAGCATGATGCAAGTGATTCTTTAAAAACGTTGAGTCCAATTTTGTTTCGTCCACTGCCATTATATTTATTTCAATTAAAGGTGTTCTCCTGCTGCCCTTGCTGTCTCCAACAAATCAGGATTGTATTAGATTTTGTTTTTGTTTTTCTTCAACTCTATCTAGCACATTTATCTGATAAAGAAAATTCAGTCACGATTGACTAAAAAAAGTTTTATAGGCTAATGTTTTTTATGGAAAATTTTTAAGTATTGTGCAGAAATTTGTGCTACGGCAGCATTGATGGCAGTCGTCCAGCGGCACAAGAAATTTGTATAATAAATTTCATCTTTAATACATACTTCGCACATTAAATTAATTCAAGACTCTCCTTATTACTTATAGATTTTTTCAACCGACACCGCTTTTTTTACCTATTGTGATTTTTATCTAAATTTATGCCAAACAAGTGACGGGGGCCGTGCACCTCAAGATGATCGATAGATATCTTTTAATCACAGTCGCAGAACTGTATCAACCAAACGCCTCAAAGCTCGAATGCAGACTATATAAAGGCAGCAACTTCTGATTTGCTCGCAGCAGAAAGTGCTGCAATATGTACCATAAACACCGGAAGCAACGTTGCAACAACAATCTATAAGCCGCTATGTAAACCGTGTCTTTAGTACACCGTAAGAGTCTATCTAGGGAGAAATATTGACAGAAGGGAATATTTGCGGTTTATAAAAAGATAGTAATTTAAAGATACAATTTACAACTATTTACTACCTTATGGTATAAGATGCTTCATTAATTTATAATAAATATAATCGGAGGCAGCAATGATGCTTGTGGGTAAACAAACACTACCGCATTACAAAAACTTTTTTGGAAACATGTCCACGGGCTTCTAATTTTATATTCCTGCTTGTTGCATATTATAAACCGAACTCAATTTGCCATACCCATTACACACGGAAAAAATCATCTATTATAACTAATTTAAAGAATGCTAATAATTTTTATACTGAATTGAACAATCTATACATCCGACAATTCCTTTCACCATTCTTTCTGATCACACTTTATAGCATCTCAAATTAACGGTATTTGATTTGCATGTTAATTATAAAAAAAATTGTACAAATATATATTTTTCTTAAATCTAGTTTATAAGATTCGATAAATGCTCATATAAATTAATTACATATGTCCTGTCCTGTATTCATCATTATGCCTAGGCATCTGTCCTGACGTCGCAATAGCATCATGTAAATGATTCTTTGAGTCCATTTTTGCATCGTTCAATGCTACTTGATTAAGGTAATAATTCAATAACACGAAAAACTGAATGTAACCAAGAAGCAATCAAAAATAGCTACGAATTACATTTATTTAAAGAATTCTTCTGCTACTCTTGCTCTCGGTTCTCCAAAAGATCAGGAGGTTGACGTGGTGCTATAGTCGAACAGGATACCGGTAAACTTTTAAGCAGTGGGCTACTGTTTGTAAATACTCAAAACTAATAGTGAATTCTTTTCTGAGTGGCGAATCCAGGGTGGGGAGGTGCTCGGGGTCATGGCCCCCTAAATTTGAAGAAAAAATATTTAATCAATTGATTTATTTGAAAAAATATATTTTTTATTTTATATAATTCAACTTCAAAAAAATTTTTATTCCAAAACTTAAAAATATCAAAATTTATTTCAAAAAATATTATTGCATGCATGTGGTGCATGTGTATAGGTTTTTCTGAGAATTTGAGTATGGGACTCCAACTTTGGGTGATCCAAAACCCTCGAAAAACACTTCCCAAGCCACGAAACAGCTCCCTCACTTCCAGATCAGAGCCCTAACTTAGTCCTAACTCCTAACATTCTAAAATATTTGCAGCGTTCTTATGTAAAACCACTGACATGTACAATGTGGACTGACTACGTCCTTTAAAATACACTGCAGAAAGTGGGCTCACTTCTATAGCGTTCTCTTTCGGTCTAAGCACCAAGTACCAACTGAGAGAGAACTGAAAACAACAAATAAATAAGTGGCTTCGTCGAATTAAATGTATTTAAATTAAACATTTGGGTTAATTAATGATAAATACCAAAAGGAATATAGTTATAGATACTCAACGGAAATTGGAAATTCGACAGGTTTCACTTTTCAATTCCCGCCAATGGTTTTTCTCAATGTTGGTACCGACGTAAAAGCTATTTTTGACACACAAAATTGTACCCGCATGAAATAGCATATCGGGCAGTCAATATTATATATGTCAGTGTGTAAAACTGAGAAAAGTTTGGTTTGAATGACTCCTGCGGTTTGCACCCTAAACTATACTATCTATTAATAAAAATGGCTTTTTGTAAAAAAATATACTAAAAGATGACACACCATCCACATCGCTTAATACGGAAACCTTTCCAGTATTGCAGTGCTATCTTTAAATTGTCAAAATTAAGCGACTTACGGCGCTGGTTTTCTTTTGTAATTTAATTTTTAAAATGACCCCCCCCCCCCAATTTCAGTGCTAGATCCGCGCCTGAACGCCGAGTCGCAGAAAAGAATTCGCTATAAGAAGTTGTCCAATTGTTATCCGTTTTTCGAGATAACAGTGCAACAAATTATCATATGAGCAGTGCTTCCTTAAGCAATTAGGTACCTACTCTATATTCTTATTGATTTTATTATATATATCACGAACTGTTGTGAAATAATACGAAATTTTAACTTTCTCAAATAACCCCAACTTGAGACAATGACAGATCGCACGACTGAATGACTTTTGTCATCCTATGACGTATGCACCCAATTGACAGAAAACTCGGCCATACCTTGTTAATCCTTGTATCATGTGATATACGTAACTATTTAATTGGTACTAAAATTAATCACCTCCTCCCACGCCTACCCCTTGTACGATAGGCTGCGAGTAACTTTGAAGTCTTAAATGCGAACACATTTTTTTTAGCAAATTCGGATAGTACCTAGATAAAAAATATGATACTTTTATAGGAAACATTTGTTCGACAGATGGCGCTGTAACAGCGAAATTTATTTCTTCCGAAGTAATACATTTGCAATAAAAAATACCAGTTTTTTTTTAACAACACTTTAAATTTTTGCGCAAAAATATTAATTTATTTTGCGACTCAGATTTGTTCAAGTAAGCCTTTGTAGAATTCTCCGATACAAATGAAAAGCTAAAAATGGAAAAACATTTATTTAGTCTATCGCAGAACAGGTTTATTTAGGGCGGTAAGACTTCAAGTCTTTTCGACTCATCAACAGGTTCCAAACAATAAAATTGAGTGACCAGGAGAACACATGAAAATAGGGGAATGGAAAAATATGGAAAAAGTAAGAAATCTAGAAAAACTAAAAAAATAGAAAATTTTTAGAACAATAGAAAAATCCAGATTAATTCAAATTGAATTAATCTGAACTTGGTATTGGTTTAGAGTACTCATCATGGTCTTCAGGCTGAAATCTTCGCAATCACAATGGTAGCGAAGATAGCCCTTGATTTGGAAATTAAGGGAACGATCATTTCAATACTCTGGATAGTCAGGCAGCCATGATGGCTTTGAATGTTCCTTGGATAACATCTGAGTTACTGGGGGATTGCAGAACGTGTGTGAATAAGCCAAGTATCCATAACAATATGTCCGTCAGTGGGTTCCTGTGCACCTGGGGTTATGAGGAATGCAAAGGCTGACCTGCCCAAGTAACAATTTTTACAATTTTTGGTGACTGAAGGTGATGGGTAGTTCTATAAGGGGTGTATAATGGTTACTCGGTTATATAAGAATTTCAGTGGTTATATAAGAGTTTTATAATATTACCAATTGGTGAAGTAGAGTAGTTATATTAGAGTTTTTTAAGGTTATTAATGGTTATCGTGGAAGTAAGTTACTTAAAGTTTTATAAGTTGGTGATGAAAATGTTTCCATCACCGGTCTATATAACTTAGAGTAACCATTACTAGAAGGTATATAAGAATGTTTTATAACTGTTTTCGTCACCACGTTATATAACTTATTGGTAATAAGTGTTTATTGCGGTATCCGTGGTTACCCTTATATAACTCGACAATATTCAATAATTTAGGTGACTTTAATAAAAATTCGGAACTTTCGGTAATACATATACCCACTATAAAATATAGTAAAATTTGTTGGCGGCCTTTTAGTAACTACGGTTATCGCTATTTAAACAAATTACTTTTGGTGTCGAATGAAGCCATTATAAAACTATTTTTATTTATATAACGTAATATAACCAGAGGGAATATAAGAACACTAACGTCTGTTTTTTATGACTATAAGATATATAGCATTACCAAAGGTTACATATTATGACTAAAGAGTATATAAGGACCATTTTCAAACATGGTAGTTCCCTTAGTTTATATAATATTTCTAGAAGTTTTATAAGGGTCATTCAGTTTATATAAAACTACTTGAAGTTTTATAATGGTAATTTGTTCATTTATGTACAAGCCGCAATTTTTTCATTTGTCCATTGCAGATAAAAAAGAAAATGTCGGTTAAAACAAATTTTTAAATTGCACATATAAGGCTTCCGTTTTATTTTTATATGAAGAAAATACATCTTTTTAGGTACATACATAATATTTCTAAATTATGTCATGTAATTTTTATGTATTAATGGGCCCTATTCTGTCGGTAAAATTTTTATCATTTTATGTTATGTTATGCCTTAAAATAAAATATTTCCCTAAAATCTTATTCTGTACCAGAAATTTTATTTTATTTTACGCATCATAACATAAAATATTTCCTGTTATTGAGCATAACATAAAAGAACCTAAGCAGCACATTTTAAAGGTATTTTGACATAATTTTTGAAATGACATTCGTCAATTGACACTTGTGGTGCGAAGTAGTTTTAATTAAAAGTTAAAATGTCCAACGCTGTTAGAATTGTAATTTTGTCAGAAATAGTTAATGAAATTTGCCTTAAACTTGTTATTTTATGCAGAAGAGATCATAGGAGAAATTTACGATATCTTCGCGATTCCAGCGATCCGTTTTAGTTGCCCAGCTATAGGTTTCAACAGTTGTTTCGGCTGGATAAAATGGGGGTTAAAATACTGATCGAAAAGCTAGAGCCTCATGCGAGAAAGACATCCATCCCTTTCACTTTAAGATTTCTAAGTGCTTTGCATTTCTACGGACATGGTTCGTATCAAACTCCAGTCGGGAGCTGTCATATTTTAGTACTTTCACAGCCAAGTGTCTCGAGAGCTATTAAGGAAGTAACTGCGCTTATAAGTGATTATTTAGTAGGTGATTTGATATAGTTTCCTACAGACGCAATAAAAGTGGCAGATGCAAAAGAAAGGTAAATAAATAAAATTTGAATGAAAATGTTTACATATATGTACATATGTATATGTTTTACTTAGATTCTTGAGGAAATTTGACATGCAAGGAATTATTGTTGTTGTTGATGGCTGTCACATTGCTATCGTTGCCCCCCCCCCCCCCCGGAGGACGATCCTGAATTCAACGGTAATCTTTTTCGAAACCGTAAAGGATTTCATAGTTTGAACGCATTAGTAGTAAGGAATTTTTCATGTGAATTTGCAGATTATGCTCTATTAATTTTATTTTACCCTTAGTGCTGTGATGCAGATATGAGAATCACTTACGGCAGCGCACGATTTCCTGGACCTGTACAAGACTCTGCAATTTGGATGACATCACAATTGAGGCGAAAGTGCTTAGAAAAATATATTTCGGTAGCGAATCAGTTTATTGGGTAATATATTAACATATTTTAAAATACCAAAATTGTGATATTTTATTTTCAAACGTTTAGGAGACTCCGCATTTCCACTTGAGCCCTGGTTATTAACACCATTTACGAATGCAGAGCAAGGATCTAAAGAATTTCGTTACGACGAAGCATTTGTGAAGACAGGACTCATTGTAGAAAAATGTTTGGCCTGTTAAAAAGTCGTTTTCGTTGTTTACTACGCCATAGAACGCTTCATTACCATCCAACCACTGCGTGCCGAATTATTTATGCCGTGTTCGCTCTACATAACTTCTGCATTAACAGAGGAAACCTCACAGACGGAGATGATTTGCCAATAAGTGATGAAGTGTCACTTGATGTAGAACCTATTACAAATGAACGTGAAGCATATGACGTATCGGGTAAGTTCATGATCGTTATTTTTTCCCATGCCATACTTATGACCATGTTTTCTAGGTAATACCTGGCCTTCTGCAGGAAGACGAGTCTGAGATATGTATGTGGATAAGTACTACACATAGAAATTGTGAAATACTGCCGCAAGTAACAAGTATTCATAGCTGAAAAATTGTGCATTCGAAAAGGAAATAAATACATCAACATTTTATAAAAAAAAAATTTTATTAAACTAAATGTCTACTCTTATTTCTTATTGGCTAACATTTTCAGTGCTTCGGCAATATTAGTTAATGCATTTGTCCGCATTTGGCTCTCTACAACCTCTACCTCCTTCAGGTTAACTAATCGTCGGAGTTGGTTGCCAATTTCGCGGAGTGCCTCCGTGTTCTCTTTCTCCGCGTCTAGAATATTTTCTAGTTGAACATCTGTAATAAAATGGACTAGAATTCATATATGCTTTGCAAAATGAATGCAATAAATTTTATCTCTAGATGCTTGCACTTTCCTCTTCGTATTTCCTCTTTGGCCACCGGTTAAGGAAATTGGCGTAGGCATTGTATCTGCGCCACAATCGACAAAGCCCTCCACAATATCAGCGTTGTCTGGAACTCTGCTTTCCTCACTTGCAATGACCTCTATACAATTGGCAATAAAAGTTTCCTCTGTGCTGGTAGGTGGAGGCGGACCGAAACCTACTTCCGCTTTGCTTTTCAATTCGCCAGTCAAAGCAACCTTGCCCCAAACTGCGAGCGCTCTGAGCTCTATCTCCTTGAGCTCACTTGGTTTCTCTGGACCACCACCAGTCGCATCCCGGTAGACCTCTTCCTGCCTCTTTTGGTGGCGTACAGAATTGCGCCAATTCTCAAAAGTCTATATACGATGGTAAATTAAAATTATAAAATGCAAGCATAATAAAACAACAAAGCATACCTTTTGCCAAAACTTCTTGTCTTTCGATGGGCTGCTATTGGTGCAATTTAATAATATTGCTGGATGGAGAGATCGGTATCCTTTTTATAGCTGAGCTCCTTATGCTGCTCCAGGAAAGAACAGTAAATTTCGAATTGTTCCTTCGATGTCTTCTTTACCCGCAATCTTTTTTCTACAAAAAGAATAAGAATTGCAATATTTGTAAAAAGAAGAAACTACAATTACTTACCAACAACTTTCCCATCAGCCATTTCGCCCACTCTTTGGTTTTGTTTTGATTAAATATATTCATTTTACGCAAAAGTCAATCGATCAGCTGTTCAAAATGTAATAGATACCAATGCGAAATGTACTAAATATTTTATGTTACGCGTTCATAAAAGATTCCATAAAATCATTTTATGGAACCACGACACAATACGAATTTTTAAAATATTTTATTTTCATTTTATGAAGAAGGGATTTTTTCGCGATAAAATAACATAAAATATTATTTTATGAAAAATTACAGAATAGAGCCCAATATCACCAAAGTGAAAATTTTAAATGTTATCATATTTAATAAAAATTATCAAAAATTGCTTATTTTTGGAGGGGTCTGTATTTTGTAGAAGTAATTGCAGCTGAATTTCACCACGTACATGCCCAAAAATTGTCCTTCTAAAATGTAAAACTATTAAACCCTTACATCATAAAAATGCAATCCAAAAAAATATCGAAATTCTATGTCGTAAATATTTGCATTATATTGTTTTATAAAGGTAACGAAAAGTAATTTCCGTAACATTTCAATCACTAAAAGTAATCAGTCTGAGAAAATTTTAACCGTTGTGGAAACGTTACCATCATCATTATAAACAAAGTTTATAAATGTAACCGAAACATTACTGCAACAGCGACTATGACCAAATTAATTAATTGAGAGCACCATGGGTTATATAAGGGTTATATAATAAGTTATATTAAGGTAACCAGAATATTTTTGTTACTAATTTTATAAATCTTTTAGTTATATAAAGTTACCTAAATCAAGTCACGCTAACCCTTATATAATCTTCCATTTAAGCTCTATAAGGTGTTTATAGTGGTAAAAAAGAGGTTTCAAGTACTAGTCTATATAACTCAAGTTATATAATTTGGTTATGGAAAACTCACCGTTACTACTATATGTTTCTTGGGTGCTAAATAGGTCTGGTTCTTGTGCTCCCTTCTTTGGACCGACCACGCTGCAGGCGTTGCCGCCTTTTTGATCAGGTCTGTCATCAAAGCGTATGTTCGCATGATACATCAGAAACGATGGGCGAAGCTGAGCACTTGCAGGTGTACAAAACTTTTTCTTGGTGGGCCTAAAATAGGAGTTTCGCTGATTTTCTCTTGAGGTTCGGAAGAAAATACGGTCATCTCGCAAGCATAGGAGTTGTTGAGAGCCCTCAGTATCTGTCCTACCTGGAAGGAGAGCGTGTTAGTGTTCCGCTAATGTGGTGATGAATAGTAGAGAAAGAGGGGAGATGTAAATTCTCATTCTTTTAATCCAAATTTATAATTTTTACACTAAACAAAGGATTTTTAAACCCGCCCAACTTACATAGATGTCAGTAAACTTTTTAACCTTGGGAAAGAAGATTGTCCATGTAGAAATCAATAACAATAGTGTCAGAAATACGCGGATATTCTGTGGCGATAATGCGATTCGTTTTTTTCTTCAACGCATTATGCTTTCACGTTAATCTTTGCATTTTTCGATAACAAAGTGTTACGTTTATGAGGAATAGTTTTAAGCAGGCAATGATTTGTGAAAACGGTTTTGTATATTAATAAACTCGAAAACTTTAAAAATAAATTTGATAATTACAAGTTTTGGGGTTGCCACATCAAATATATAAAATTTATTGGTGCTTTTCTTAAAAAAGGTGACAAAGTCAAGTAAAGTATGTAGCTACATATATATATATATATATGTACTAATCCCTACCCAAAGCAGGATCAATTACCTACAATTCCCATACAGCAGCACGAGTTTAGTTGAACTCTCAAGTCATCTGCTACTGTAGCCGTCGCTTGTACGATAATTCTGAGAACAATGTATTATCAGCATGTATCCGGCTAACCTCCAGCACGCAACAGCAGCACTCAATCACTTTGCCTTTGCTCAAATCATACTCAAACTTTTTATAACCATTTTTTCATTAGTGGTTTGAGTTTTCTTTTGATCACTGCTATAAAATGCAGTTTATAACGCTGAAGAAAGCAGTTGATAACACATCCTCGACTAGCTCGAATTTGAAAGAATATCGTATCTGAAAGGTCTTTCCTTAATTCGAATTTACCAGCATTTGTATTTACCCACAACAACCCTGCCTTGGTAGCTAACACTCATCAGTTTAGAAAATTTTAGAGATGGTGCGGGCGGGGGTCCTATGTTAACTAACACAACTTTTATGTCAAGTACGACAGTGTGAGTGTACAATATGTGGTCGTACGATAACTAACTTTCTTACTGAGCGCCTCGGTGAGTTTCTTCGCTAACTCATCTATCAGCTCATCAATAAATTGGGATGGATACTGATCTGTCGGTCTAGTGCATCTAATATACGAGTGAAAGGGAGATAAATGGTATTGCGCTAGAAATTTATTTCCTTTGGATTTTGCTACGCGTCGGCGAAGTGGGACTGAATTATGTCATTCTTCATTCCTTTGTCAAAAGTGAAGCGAGGAATGTGATATACAATTTAAAGTGAAGTGTAATTAAAGTCACCCAGTTCCAGTAAACTTCAAGTAGTTTTTAGTTTCCTATTTTATGGATAGTATATTCCTAAAAAAAAAAAAAGAATAACCAAATTGTTGATGATATGTTTAATGGGTATATATATATCAGCTGCATTGCAATAATAATATTTCTTTATGCTTGCGATTGCGTGTCGTATTCCTGCACGAAAGTACAACGGTATAGTTGTACTTTCGTGCAGGTATATAACATGCGTGATAATTCCAAATCTGTTATTTTCTGAATATAAAAATTATACCACCCCCGACAATCATGATTACGCTCAACGATGAGGTATTTGCTTTACTCACCAATGAGAATCATGATTACGCTCAGCGATGAGGAACTTGATTTATTCACAAGGGCAATCATTGAGTTGGTCATCATATGAATGCGAAGTATGTATATAAATGAGTTTAGTAGTTATAGTAAACAAATCTATAATATAATAATTACATATAACGTATTCATATATACCATGACACCTTATTCCTATTAATGTTTGTATGAATCTCTCAAGCTTTGAGTTCCTTATCCTCTTCTCAAACATCAATTTAATTTGTTGACAACAATTTTGTCATGCTATTAATTTCTCATATAATGGAGAAAAAGAAAATTTACTTTTAGTATAATTCTGAGTTTCAATAAAATAATAAAATATTTTTATTATTTATTATTTAAATTTTTATTTATTTATTTATTTTTTATTATTTATTAAATAGCTTATTGGTTTAATTTGATTTTTACTCGTAGTGTATTTTTTTAATAACGTTGTAGTCGTAATGATATGAGAATGAATACTCCACTATTTTCTAATTGACACTTCTATATCAAGACTATTCAGTAAACTAAGATTCTAAATACATTTTACAAAAACTTTACTTCTACAAAGTGTCTGTGAATTAGATTAAATTTTTATTTGTATTGCTTAAAGTTATTATTTATGCTACTTCTTAATTTGATATTCAAAGCTTTTCCAAACAATCTATTCTTTTAAAGTTATTTTTTAATATCGTGAATTTTATAAATATATATAAGACGCTACATTTACTCCCCTCTCAGTGTTAACGAGAACGTAATAAAAAAAAAAAAATGTCATGAACAAAAATGAAATTAACTATGAATTAAAAGTAACTTTCTTTGTGAGATCTCTGGTGATTAGTTTCTTTGATTCATTTACTCTTTCAACGAATGCAGGTTTTAAACGATCAATGGAGACTTTTAATGATTTTCCGTTTATATTCACAATGAAATTCTTGTCCCCCTTTCAACTACCTTAAAGGCTCTTTCATATGGTGGCTGAAGACTTTGTTTAATTTTGTCGGTACGAATAAAAACAAATTCACAATCTTCTAGTGATTTTGGAATATAATAAGTGGTACTAGATTTTCTAGAATCTGTTGGCGTAACGCTTTGAAAATATAGACGCAAATTTTGTAACATTTTTTTGTTGTATCTATTATGTTGTCAGTGTTTTTTACGAAAAATTCTCCTGGAACCCTTAAGGCTTGACCGTACACTAGATCTGAGGAGAACATTTTAGGTCCTCTTTAACTATGGTACGTATACCTAGAAGAAATGTATGCAGGTGAGATGACCAGTTGATTGTGTCTTCAGTCGCTCTAATAGCAGATTTCAATTGGCGATGCAATCTTTCGACCATTCCATTAGCTTGCAGGTGGTAAGGAGTTGTACGAATTTTGTGGCAACCGAGGAATTTGGATAATTCCTGAAATAAATTTGATTCGAATTGCGATCCTTGGTCGGTTGTTATTCTTAGAGGTACTCCAAAGCGACACACGTATTGTTGGTAAAATACTTTCGCTACATTTTCTGCTGATGTATTTTTAATAGGGTAAGCTTCTGGCCATCGTGTGTACCTGCCAATGATTGTCAAAATATCTGTGAATGACTTTGATGGTGGGAGAGGTCCGACGATATCTAAATGTATATGTTCGAATCTACCACTGGGAATTTCGAACGTACCTACTGGTGATTTTGTATGCCTGTGTATTTTCGATTGCTGACATGATAAGCATGGCTTGGCCCATTGATTAATTTGTTTGTTCATGTTTGGCCAAAAATATTTGTTACACACTAATTTTCGAGTTGTACGTATGCCTGGATGTGATAGTCCATGCAATATATCGAAAATCATTCTCCGAAGTTTGCCTGATATGTAAGGACGAGATTTTCCCGTCGAAACTTCGCACCATAGTTTATGGTTTGTTTCAGGAATGTCAACTTCTAGAAGTTTATATCTAGATTCTGAATTTTGTTGTTGGTGCTCTATAAGATGTATTATTTCTTTCTCATTTGCGCTTTGTTAATCTCCTGTAGGGTAATTTTTTATTGTTGTCAATTGTGCTGCATTCTTCGTGATTATACGCTATGCGTGAAAGGGCATCTGCTACAACATTTGATTTTCCTTTTATATATTGAATGTCTGATATAAATTGTGTTATGAAATCCAAGTGTCTAGCTTGCCTTGGACTTCTCTCTGTTTTTGTCCAAATGGCATTTACTAGGGGTTTGTGGTCTGTAAAAACCTTAAATTTTCGACCTTCAAGTATGTGCCTAAAATGCTTTATTGCTAAATAAATTGCCAGAAGTTCTCTGTCGAAGGTTGAGTATTTTCTGCCTTTGTTAACTTCTTCGAATTGAAAGCTAAAGGCTCCCAATAATTGTTATTTAACTGTTGTAAAACAGTACCTATTGCAATAGCAGAAGAGTCTACAGTTAAATTAAAAGTGGTCTCTTCCATAGGGTGTACTAAAAGTGCTGATGCAGCAAGAGCTTCTTTTATATGTTTGAAGTTGTTTTCACATGATGTTGGCCAAAAAAAATTGTTAGTAGTCTTAGGTTTTTTTTAATAGCAGTAAATAAATAAAAAGATTACTCTTTTGGACTTTTTACGAGGTTAAACTTAATTTTGTTCAAGAAAGAATTTTTTGGGATTCTCCGGTATATAGCAAAAGCTAAAAAATGTTCTAATTTCTTATTTCATCACACAACTCATTAATTTTCGGTGACAAGTTTCAAGTCTTGGTTTGACTCATCAACAGGTCCCAAATAGCGAAATTGGGTGATTTGAAAAACAAATGAAAAAATGAAAAAAAGAAGAAAGAAATGAAAAGTTTGAGAAAAATAGAAAAAACATTTTTTTTATTTATTAAAAAAATGTAAAAAATTTTTTAAAGAATCAGATTCATTCGAAGCGAATCGAACCTGTATACGCCACGCAGTGGGCTGAAAAGTAAAGAAGAAAAAGGAGGAAGAAGCGTTTCGTGTCAGCAGAAAACCTTCCACTCATCTCAATCTGTTTTTAGTGTAAATTTTTAATTGTTCATTGTTTCTTTTAATTAAGTGTTATTGTATTTTAGTTTGTTATTTTCATGAGGTAATTTACATAGTTGTGAATACAAATGTGGTCTTGTTTTTAAATATATATTGCTTTGTAGCCCCAAGAAGGGGACCCATAAACCCAAGGGTCGAAACGTTGGGAATAACGAAAAAATAAAAAAAGTTCTAAAACAACTACACTCCTTTTATTATTTTAATTTAAACATGGATCGGAGATCTTCCTAAAAAGAAATTCACATCTCACATCTGTAATTATTCCCGATCAAAAACACAGCCAAAAGCTATTTGACAACCATATAGTCAATACATCAATATATTGTCCTATACAATATATTGACGTATTACAAATTCTATGCTGAAAACGAAAAACCAATTAAATTTAAATTTTCATTTAAATTTTTCATATGCATTCAAAAATTTCAAATGCAATTAAACATGCATTTGCGTGTCGTATCGTAACAAAATGCAATTTAGCATAAATTGCATTTCGTTATCAGACATGCACTCCACTCACATGGCATACCTACCTACATGCCGTGTAATCGGATATCATTTTTCGTCGCGCAAATTGAATGCACTTGAAAAATTCACATATTCTCACGTACGATCTTTCATCGTCGTGAGAAAGAAAAAGTACACAGAAAAGAACTTTTGCAAGTGATCATCGGGTACCTGGGGCCAGCAAACCTAAACCTCGCGGCAGTCTTCTTTAAAACATCCGACGAACAAGATACGGAAACATACGTAACAATTTGATATTGTGACTCGGAAAGAATCCTAAGGATATAGGTTCAGTGTATAGTGAAATAAATTAATAAAAAAAAAACAAAAGAAAAAGAACATATTGGATAATTTAAATATAATTAAATAGAAATCGAAAAGGAAGTTTTCTCTTTTATTTTATTAATCCTAGGCGGTGTGCTCTCTCTTCGGAGCACGGCAAACTCGCTATATAACATGAATTAGATTACATTTTTATTTGATTGCTTACAGTTATTATTTATGCTACTTCTTAATTTGATATTCAAAGCTTTTCCAAACTTTCTATTCTTTTCAAGTTATTTTTTAATGTTGTGAATTTTATAATTATATATAAGACGCTACATTCCACCATCAGGTATTTTCACGGCACGAAACCGCTTACGCCTGAAATTTACAAATATCGTATTATCATACAAATAATTCTTAAATGCAATTTATAAAGAATCCGAATAAAAAATTTCATTTCACAGAAAACTGAAAAACCTAAAATTGTCACGTACACATTCTTTCACACGGGTAAATTATCAAATAATTAAATTATGAAATATAATCCGCCAACTGCAATTTTCCTAAAAGCTCGTACAGCTAAGAAGGTAATGTAATTATAAATGTAAGTTAGTCGAATTTTTATCTTATTCCGGTACGGCCGCGAAAATAATTAATTGTACTTCTTTAAATAAAGAAATTGTTCTTATAAAAATAAAGTTGGAGAAGTGAAGAATTAAATTTGATCCAAACAAAGTAAAACAGTTTCAATTAATTGTTTTTATACCCTAGATGATATCTATAGAGTATACTAATTTTGTCATTCCGTTTGTAACGCACAGAAATAATAATTGTAGAGCGCAAAATAGATTGGACACCCCCGCATAAAATTAGAAGTTATTTTGATTTTTGCATCTTCATCTTCGTCTGTCCGTCTGTCCGTCCGTCCGTCCGTCCGTCTGTGCGCGCGATAACTTGAGAACGCGTTCACTTAGAGAGCTGAAATTTTGTACACGGACATTAAAAAAAATAAAATTAAGCTCGAAACTCCTTCGTGGGGTTGCCATACAAAAATTACGTTTTCCACTATATATTTGGATACTTCCTGAGAACACGTCGGCATAGAAAGCTGAAATTTGGTACATTGTGTTTTCATAGTAATAACAAATAAAATTTCAAAAATGGACTAAATCAGGCAAGCCCTTCTTGGTGTTGGCATATAAAAATTGTGGTTTTTTACATACACTTTGAAAACGATCAGTCCAAGACATTTTTATTGTACTAAAAGCTTCTTCAGAATAAGAAATCCTATAAAATTGGTTAAAATCATCTTTTCTGTCTGACGAGCTGTTCTAGAAATATATGGTAGAGACCAATGCAAAAAATCAAAATTGCTGAAATGGGTGACCATACGAAATTTCAAACGGGCATTCATCTAGGGTATCATAAGAATTGGTCTTAGACCAATTCTAGCTATTTCATTTGTTTTTTATTATTACAATTTTTTTTTATCCCGATTAGTAAATTTTAGTCCCGGTGCTAGAACAAAATTCAGAATTATATTCATCCAACCAATCATCATGAGCTCATCAGTGCGCTCATGATGATTGGGCTACCAGGGTGGTAGCCAACGCTCATCAGTTTACAAAATTTTAGTACCGTCGCGGGCAGGGGTTTTGTTAACTAACATAACGTTTTAGGCAAGTGAGTATACATTAAGTGGTTGTACGACAAGTAACTTTTTTTACTGAGCGCCTCGATGAGTTTCTTCGTCAACTAATCTATCAGCTCATCAATAAATTGGTATGGATACTGATCTGTATCTGGTGTTAAGCAATCTTGAATTGCGAAGTATATAAATGAGGTTAGTCCCGGCGCTAGAACAAAAATCAGCATTACATTCAGCCAACTAATCATCATGAGCTCATGATGATTGGGCTACCAGGGAAATATGTTAGGTGTCGGTATATCTACTAAACACAGATACAAGAAAATCCGTATTTGGCAACCTGTATTCTCTTTCGATGTAAGAACACATTTAATCTGCTCCACTAAATACGTGTAAATCTTTGTTTGAAAAGCCCGATTCAAATATAAGCGGAGACTTATAAAAAAGAGAAAAAAATTATAATAGTGTAAACAAGTGTATGTATAAGAAAATAAAAGTGTAATCACATAAATATTAAATTAAGGATAAGTATATAAAAAAAAGCTTTTTAATATTATAAACAAAACGAATCTTCTCATTTAAAAAATCATCGTTGAATAAAACATGGGTTGACCCTGGCAGTCCCTAGAGCCGACCCGCAACCGGTCCGACGAAAACAACGTCTCTTTGTATAAAGTGAAATCTGGTGGGATATTCATGTAGCTACAAAAAAATCAAAAAGTTACGTATATATGTTGAACTAAGATGAGAGTATTGTCTGTCATGCAAGAATTTAGGTGACAACGTTGTTCAATAACCAAACCACTTTTCATCTCAAATTGCCACTCAATTCTAAAAGGACTCCGCGCGAGAGGAGAAAAGCGGACTAAAGTTATGCGAAACGCATTTTTAGAACGTACTTTTCTTGTCTCCATTTGTCACTCCTAAGATCTTTCGCTGACGGTTAAATACTTTAATTTCCATATTTTTTCTGCGTTCGCTTTCATTCTAATATGGAGGAGATTATGATAATGATGTCCACCGAAAAATGTTCAAATGAAATGAATCGATAAAGAAATCCATAAATAAAATCGATATCTCTTTAACAGACTCTTAGTAAATTCTCTGTTAGGAAAATTATCCATCATATCAAATACATAAATATGCAAATTTCGTGACGTTTACATTGAGTTCAACGAAGCCCCGAGTGAGTCACTAAGATTCGTCGCTCTGCTGAAATGTGAAATATTTACGTATAAATGCAGAGGCACAAAGTAGGTACTCGAAATGGGAGTATACATATATTATGTATGGTAATTAAAATTGAATTTGTTGATATCCTAAAGTAAGATTATCTAAATCATAATCTGCCAAACGAATTGAATACATTATCGCCCTTATTGCGTGGAAGCAGAAAGTTTTTGTATTCAGTATTCCAGCTTCCAGCCTTAGATAAATGAGTAAGCCCACGTATTTTATTTTATTTCCAGCAAATTTAACTAGCGAGCAGACGCGTGCACACATCAGGAGCTGGTGGTTTTTAAGAATTGGCTTTTTTACTTCTAATTATTCATATTCATACAAGACAATGGTGTTATTCAATGATATTAATATGGAAATTTCTGTGTACTATTGTACTTAAGGAGCGGTGCCGGTTTTAATAGATAACTCAGTTTTTTAGCTCAACATATAACATTTTATTTGTTACGTGCTAATTCAAGTTCTTAAGCCTTATATTACAGTAATTCAATAATTCAGATTTAATACTTCTTCAAAAATTCAACTGAAATTTAACAAGCCAATATTATAAATATGTATATTATATTTTTCAGAATTAACTTCTGTATTTGTTTCACGCAGAATAAACCTCTGGTAGAATATCATGTGTAGCCTTTGTATAAAGTAAACCGTGATTCTGAATTGTTCAGGATTAACTCCTATATAAAATATTTAGGATTAACTCCTGGAATATCTTGAGTAAAACTCTATTTTTATGACTTTTAGGATTAACTACTATTTGCAATGAAATGAGTTAACCTCAATTTGTATAGGATTTAGGATTAACTTCTGTACTTGAGTTAACCTCAATTTTTTTTATGCTGAGAATCAACTTCTGTATTGGGATTGAGTTAACCTGAAATTACCTGATGTTCAGAATTAACTTCTGTTTAGGATGCAGAATTACCTTCTGGCTAAAGCAAGGATTTTTCTCAGAACAGACTCCAAGTCTTAGGACTTAATAAGATCAACTCTGATCTGGAAATGGGTGATTTCACTATGGCTCGCCGCTTTTTTATAGCTGCCGACGTTGGTCATGTGCTGTGCCCCTCATGGTGCTGCCCTGGTAACGCTTGTGCTATGTGTATTTAAGGTAATTTTTATTATTTTTTAGATTGTAAAATTCTTCGAGGTTTGTAGGAGCAACAGAGGACAGCTTATTAGAGAAGTACAGTATTTTTATTCGATTTTGATTTCGTTCTTTGTGGTTTTTGTTTGTTTCTTTTTACTAATTGTAAGGCAGTATGCATCGAGGGAAGCATGGTCTGTTGGTGAACTGAACATATTAAAATGTACTTAGAACTGAGATTATACTTCGTAGTAGCTACTCCGAGCATTAGGATGAACTTGAGGAGAAAATACGGTATTTATGTGCAATGTGTAAAACTACAATGGTCCAGCATTTACTTTACACCGTTGTACTAGTATGTCACCGTTACGCTATGAAATATTTCGATTTGGAACATTTTATTTTCCGTTCTGATTGAAGTTGTAATTTTGCAATCAACGTTTACTGTTGGTTACTTGTCAAGGGGTTGGTACTTCTACAGAGTGGTGATAATATTCGGACGTATAAATTGTAAGCAATCTACTGCTTAAAGCCGGCCCCAAACGATTCAGGAATATCGCAAAATATTCACTAAGTAGGGACGAAAATCCGTATTGTCAGAGATGCATGATAACGAAAGACGATTGTCGGTGATAAATATAAAATATTTACTGAAACAAATTTCGGTCGGTATAGAATAGCTCAAAATAACCGACGGTTTGATAAACCAAATGTGCTATTTACTGTTTGTCAGCAGATTGATATTCGAGAGTCATGTGGGAGCAATTAATAAAAGAGAATATATGGATTATTAATGCTTAACGGACGATTTGTTGGGATTTTTAAACAGATGAATTGACGTTGCCTCACAGTTATAGAAAGGAAAAGAAAGGAGATTTGCGCCCACTGCTCACAAGAGATAACTAAAAAATTTAATGAATGTACCATAGCTAAAAACGCATTCTTCATTCCCGAACTTTTAATGCATCTTTAATCATGCAATCTACCGTAATTTGTAAGTTTCACAATACGCAGGATAAAAGGGATTTGAAGAGCTCAGGAGTATCTCGGATGGAAATGCTCGAAGTGCAAAAAAAAAAATGGGCATTTTTTTTAAACTATGTTCGTGCCACCGCCACCGCCGGATTAAAACGCTGTGCAAAAAAAATTCCCGCCACAAGTTTGATGATATCTATCCTCGCTCCCGTAAAAAATAACGATTGCTGTATGTGCTATCTCATACCACGTTTTCGTTTTTTTAGTACACCTTCATGCTTTTCAAGTTATCCTCTAATTAACTTACCACACTTTCATGTTTCAACCAAGGAACTTACAGTAGTTCTTAGAAGCTGTACTTTAAACACATGTTTTATCAACATAATTCAAATGAATTCAATTGTTTTCCTAAACTTTGAAACATATTCCCTTACATATATTTTTTTCTATACATAAGTTTAAATGTATATGATTCCTTACGAAATCCAATTATATTTTATCTGTTTTATTCCTGCTTCAAATTATTGGCACTTTCAGCATTTTCATCCGACACTCGTCAATTATTGATGACAATCTACATTTGGTAAATGAAATTTTTATAGTTGACGGATAATTGTATTGTAGTATTTCTGAATAGTTACAATCGCCAATATTATAAAATATCTTCGGCACGGTCACCAAGTAGTAAATAACCATAATACCACAGCGGTAGCATGCTCTACATAGGTATGTTTAACGTGTCACAGATGTGGGAGTAGCCAAATTAGCTCAACTCCTTGATGACCTTGTGTCGGAGTAGCTTATAGGAACATAACTCCTAGTTGAGTGTTGGAGTAGTTTGATTGAGCTCAACTCCTAAGTAACAATCTGGAGTAGCTAAAGCAGTTCAACTTCTATGGGTAGATTGGGAGTAGCCAATATAGCTCAACCCAACAAAATAATAAATGCGAGGTTCGGATCCAAGTGATCTGTTTATTCACTGGGCTTTGCTTATTTATATAATTATAAACCTGCTTACAACTATCTTATTCGTAACAGTTATTTGGTAATAATCTTTATTTGCGAAGCCCTCATAAGAATTCTCGGCCAGCAATCGATATTACTTAACCGTTTGTTAGCTGTGCCCCGCTTGCACCCAGTATGCTAGAGCCAAAGAATTTTTGTTCCTATACAAAAACTGTGTAAAAAAAGTCATGGAATGGTCAAGGAATTTTTTTCTTTGCCGATTCCTTGAAGCAGTATGCTAGAGAAAAGTAATTCGAACAGAAAAACACTACTTCTCGATTGACAAAAGGAGGTCGTTCTTTTTCGAAAAATCCATTTACGTCAATATTTCTTGAAGAAATAAGTACCAATACACTTATTTCTGTAAGGAATTTTGACGTATTTGGGATAATTGAAAAATTGAAGGAAGGAGCGGCGATTTTGAAAGAGGTGAATCAGTTTTAAACTGACAAATGGAGGACTAAAAGTTGTTTTACGTGTATCTGGATTTTTCATTGGAAATTATCCATTTCTTCACTTCTTTATTGCTTCTTTATTGTTTGAGATACCGCACAATTAACTAATCCAAATTGTCAATAATTTCTTGATCTAATGTCAACTTTTCTTCAAGAAATAAGTGGAAAAATTCCTAGACCGAATTCCTTGGCTTTAGCATACCGGGCTTTAAGCGGGTCACGGTTACTATTAATTTCATTTGTTTAGATCAATACATTTTATGTATTGGGCAAGGGCGGCCTACTCATGCTGTGTGCAGCGAAATTGGCTGTGTCGCGTGCTTTTCATAAGCGACACTGTTTACTGTTTTCGTACAGTAGAATTGTTGTTATGCGTTATGTTTAAACCATCTTATATATTTTGTATGTAGGTAGGTATGTTGCAATATTATGTTTGTAAGTAGGTATACCACAGTATCTTTATAAGACACGACGACTGTTTTTTATAAGTGGGCTGCGATTTTATTTAACACAAATTTAGAAATTGTGCTGGGCATATGGGGGAGCGAGATCATATGGTAAACCATTATTTTATGTGATATGTAGCCAACTTCATAGTATAAAAGGGCACGAACTCATTCATATAAAGTTCGGTATGCCCGCACTTCTGAGTCTCCCTGCGGGCTGGCGAAACATATCCCTTTAAAACTTGTTGCATTATTTTCTATAGAAAATTGTCTAATTGTAAGACTCAGTCCATATTACGCAACATATCAAAGGAAAGAATATGCTCCTTATATGGAATACACTCATAGTAAAGAACTGAAATTGGGTTAAGGATTTCCTCGGTGCAACCTATGCGCCGTGACTTTATTTCTGAAATATAATACAAAGGTCTGATTCAGAAAGACACTGACCACAAATTAACAATAAAAGCATTTTTTATAAAATAATTTTAATTAAACTATTACTTAATCATCTACATTATTAATAACCGGCATGAATAATTACTACGTGCTATTAAATTGGTTAACTTTTTGCATTTTTTCCTTTATTAAATTTTGTACAGAGCCAGTAATGAACGGATCGAACGCTCTTTTATACTCTTTCTTAAAAGTGGCTATGTTAGATAAGTGTTTTTGTACCCTAGATGAAATCAATAGGATATACTAAGTTTGCCATTCCGTTTGTAACATCTCGAAATAATGATGGTAGAGCAAAATGGTTTGGACACCCACGCATAATATTAAAAGTTATATTGATTTTTGCATGTCCGTCCGTCTGTCTGTCCGTCCGTCGGTCCGTCTGTCTGTGCGCACGATAACTCGAGAACGCGTTCACTTAGAGAGCTGAAATTTTGTGCAGGGACTTTAAAAAAAAGGAAAATTAAGTTCGAAAATGAGACAAATTGGTCTTAGACCAATTCTAGTATTTTTACTTGTTTTTTTAAATATTAGCCCAATATTTTTCGATTTGCCTTAGTTCCAGACAATTTGGATGATTCGCTTCTTTTGGGACTAGAGCTATGGATTCGGAATCGTAGAAATCTCTCGCTGTACAGGCAAGTTGCTTAATGCGGTCAAAAGAAAACTTATGCGTCATGTATTGTAAAGAATGGAAGTAGACGCTTCCGAGGATATTCTTTATATACGTATACATCCGTGTTGGCTGTACCTGTTGGTGATGATTTTGGGCCACACACGTACATATAGCTATTAAGTAATAGTATACAGTCATAAGGTAGTTCTACCTGGAAAGTTATCCGAGAATTTTGAAAATTAGTATTTATATCGATTTCGAAAAAATGGGGTCCCAAAAACAGATTCTTGGAAATATATAGCTCCTGGTCATTTTTTCATTTTTCTGCCGTGACTTGAAAATTCTTATGATGCTGAAGCCATGTCTGAATGACAGAATTCCTAGTCCAAATGCAAGTAGTATTCCGGAAGCTGATGTGGCTGAGCCCTCCTCAGGTTCTTGATGTATGGTTGTTCAGGAAGTTATGTGGGTTCTAATAGTTGTTTGTCAGCTCGTATTGAAGCTCCTGCCTTTAAAATGAATATTGGTTCATTGAAGTGAATATCAGCAATTGTTGGTGGTATTTCTATCACATGGCTTGTAGCAACTTCAATTGATTGTTCCGTTGTGCAATTTAAAACTAGCTCCTTCGTTTTAAATAGCATTGATTATTGAGGTCTGCCACACTCTGCGGGTTTATTATGATGTACAGCCAGATTTTCTTTGTTGTAAGTGCCTTCCAAGAGGTACCAAATAGATGAAACTTCTTCGTCTGGCATTTTGTATTTCCGTAGCGATCGTAAATTATATGGACAATACAAGATTGGCTACATTCAATGTTGTACACATGTTCTTCTAGAGTGAAATATAATTGCTGATTGAAATCGATTGGCAAGAGTTGAGAGTTCTAAGTTTATAATTGTAAAGGAGTTATTGATAGTCTTCTGTGGCATTGACGTGATGTGAATTAAATCATAAATATCACTCTCGACTATATTTAAATACCCATGCAGCACCATTGTATTATTTTCTGCGGCCATGTCCAAGTGCATTTGAGGTGAACTCCGAACTCCTATTAATTTTGAAGTATTTTGCGCTATTTCGATTATATGACGTTAAGTAATGAAATTTAAAAGATGGCCATGCTGATGAATAGCCTTAAGCCACTTCTCACATTTGTCCCGTAATTCGGCACTAATTCTATTGTGGTCTGCCTGAGAATACCATATCTTCATTTCGTTTATTGAGGCGATAACTTATGACAGCCCGGAGTCGAACTGTTTGAGCTTTTCCCAAGTGATGCTGGCTGATTGATATGTTTTCGTATTAAGCAAAAGAGTTTATTGATTATACCAATGTAGCAGTCCTTGCTGATTATACTGAAGCGTTTCTATATCTGCATAAACTTCGTCATTTACTCCGAATTTACTCCAAATATTTCCTCTATCGGAAAGGATAATTGTAGCCGGAGATCACCACGCTTAATTCGTTCATGACCCAAGGCTTCTATGTAAAGTCCCGACTTTGGCTGTAGCGCAGTGTAGTCCTGAGCAAAGGCCAACTGCAGGAAATATAATATGACCAGAACTGATCTCAACAGATTGGAAGCCCAAGTGCAAGGTGCCTCTCTTGCCTTCTTTTTAGTTGATGAATTTGAGATGAGCTGGACTTCTTTTACCTTCCATTTTTATTCTGTCGAATTGTTCTGGGTTAGACCAAAGCTCTTGTTCGCAGCACGCAACTGAACGGTTTTTCCTTTATTCAGTGCTGTTGAGACAGTTTTTATTATCTTTGGAACTGTATTAAATTAGGCCGTAGGAGAATTTTCGGTAATGGTGATGTTGATTGGAAGTTGACAGAGCTTAGTAACGGGAACCTTTTTGGTACTATTCCGGTTTTTGACAGACATTATTCGTACAACGCCATTTGCTCCGGGATAGATTTCCTGAATCCATCCTAAAAACCATCTTTGAGGAGGTAGAATGTCGTTCTTAACAATTACAAGTTCGCCTATTTTTGGATTGCCCTTCTGAATCATCCATTTACTGCGTTGTTGTAATAGTGACAGATATTCCTTTGAAGACCTCTTCCAAATGTCTTCCCGTTAATATCTTGTAGTTTCCATCTATGATGTATTTCTTTTTTCGCTGACATAGGGTTAACGAAGTGCTAGTAGAGGTCGCCCAATTAGAAAATGGCCGGGAGTTAATGGTTCGAGACCTTTGGGATCGCTTGATTGTTGACCAATTGGAATGGGGATGCAGACATACTTCTATCTGGTGCAACACTATAGCCAATTATTCGTATGTGAGCAGCGTTTCTCCTAAAACACCTTTTAGAAGTCCCTTTATTAATTTGATGCCAACCAAATTGGGGAACTAATCTTAAGAAACGTGGAGTGTACGAATGCCACAAGAGTAATCGGTACAGTCTGTGCACAATAACTGCCCAATCATGCGGTAAGGCTTAAAGCTATGACATAATGGTGGCTTCGGCTCTCGCTCCGGCTTCGGAGCCGAAGCCAGCTACTGTCAAATCGTTGAAATCGAAGCCGACTATGACACAATGGCGGCTTCGTAGATTCGTAGTAGTTAAATACAGAGGGAATTAAAGAAAAGTAGAATGAATAATAATAAACGGGTGCAAGTGTTGAATTTAGTTGCGATGGCGAGTTACGGTTACTTGATTTTGAAATCTTTAAGAAAAGAAAGGAAAAGACGTTTTTGGGTGCGTGAAATTTACATGCAAAGGAGGGAGCATGGTTTTTTTGAAACGACTTACAAATTAATTAAGTCGTCCGACCATGAGATGTTTAAGCAGACATTTAGGATGGGCGTGAGCAGCTTTAACGTATTGCGTAGTTTGGTCCATTAAAAGTTGCAAAAAGTTTGCATAAGAAAGCCAATAGAGCCGGAGTGCAGATTGGCATTAACCTTAATGTATGTACATTTATTTCATTTATTTTATAAAAAAATAATGATAACTTTATTTCAGGTATCTGGCATATGGTGTTCCACGGCAAATCTTGGCTCTAAAATTTAGAATGGGAGTGTCTACTGTGGCAAAAATAATTTTGGAGACGTCTCAAGTATTGTGGGATGAATTTTCACCAATTTATTTGAAGCAAGTCAAGACGATTGGTCACAAATCGCTCAAGAGTTTGAGGGAATGTGGAACTTTCCAAATTGTGTGAGAGCTATCGACGGCGATAGCAAACACGGTTGGTCTGGCACTTCCAGCTCAAAAGTACTCTGCGCCGTCTCCCCATCCAGCCCTACTTCCAGTGGCAACGGTTGGTAATTGCTGATAGTTTTTCTAGAAAAGCAAAATATTATATTTTCATATTAAAAAAAGTTAATATTATTTTTTCCTTACATTGGGGCTATATGTGCATCTACAAAATTCAGCAGATCAAAAAATCTCCATTTGGGCTTATTAACCCCTCCACTTCCAGACGGAGTAGTCCGCATTTTGGCCAACTCAAGTCTATACGTATTCCTCAGAGACTTCCACCCCGCTTTCAATTTCTCCTCTAAGTAAAAAAATATTTTTTTTTAATTCAAATAATTCAAATAATACATACTGCTTCATAATCACAACTTTAATTTATATTATTAAGTTATCAAATGTTTAGAAAAATTTTGAAAAGTAATAATTAATTAAAAAACAATACAATACAATACAAAAATGAATTAAAATAAAAGCACACTCATTAGGAATACCAATTTCCTCGCTTATCCTTTTCCACACTTTTTCCTTTTTAAAATTATTTTTGTAGTCTTTTTCACTTTTCACATACAACAAGGAATTTTCCTTCACCATTTCAATTAACTTTTCTTCGTATGACATTGTGAAGCCGCTGAAAATCAAATATCAACTGATAGCGGCTGCGAATCCCAAATCGAAGCCAGAGCCGGAGCCGCCATTGGGTTAAGTAGCACTGCCATACTCACATTTGATTTGGACAGGCTTCGGCTCCGGAGCCGGAGCGAGAGCCGAAGCAACCATTGTGTCATGGCCTTAAGGCTGTCCTACTTGCCAAAAAGCTGAATCCATTCAATGCGCTGAACATTAACGAGTGAGAGAAGAAGTTGGCGTTTCTGGCATGTCAGTTCGATGTCCACGGATGTGAATATTAAAAACGAAAGACGTTGTTTAAACAAAAAGGAATGGGAAAGAAAACTTATTAAAGATTTTATATACTCCACCAATATCTTGCAATAAAGAAGAGAATGCGGAGTAATTATACCAAGGAAGGAAGTCATTTCTACACGAAGAGGAAGCAGACGTCGAAAGCTCCAGAAGTCTGATGGAGAAAAGAACGGCGACGGATAATAAGGAATGGTGCAGCAGGAAAACGAGAACACTAGTAAGTGAAAAAGGAATGTAAGTTTAGGATAAGATAGATAGAAGTAGATAGCTAGGAAAATAAAAAAATATAAAAAACAAAACAAAACAAAATAAATGAATTAGAATTTTGCTCGAATTTCAATTTAGAGTTTTAATTTGCAAGAACCCGAGGTTATAAACATATATATGAATATGTAGTCCTTCACTGTTTTGGCGCCTCTTCCTTTGGACATTTTTGTTAGAAAGGGCCCTGCGTAATCAACTCCCTAGTGACAAAACGGAGTTGTGGGTGTTATACGAACTGTCGGAAGGTAACCCATTAATTCTGATCTTGATTTCTGTCTGTGTCTGTAATTGAGTGTTAGCAGCGTACATCCGTGAAGGGTTTGGCGATGGGCATGGTCAATTAATAGGTTTGTAATATGATGTCTCTGTGGGAACAGTATTTGTTGTTTGTCATCTGCAGGTAGCTTCGGTTTACTTATTCTGCCACATACTCGCATGATGCCTCCTGTATCCAAGAATGAATGTAGCGAAATAGCCTATATTTCATCACTGCATGTCTCTTGTTGCACAATTTTGATAACACAGTCTTTTGCCTCTTGTAACTCGTGTGGTATTATACTACTAACCTTCCTAGCAGATTGTGTAAAGTTACAGTTTTGTTTGAATCTTTTACAATATGCTGTTATTGTTGTTTGGCGAGAATAGGTTGAGAGATTTAGTATTTCCGAGGATCCTGTAAATTCTGTTATATTTAGTGTAATAGCTGTCTTCTTAACTTCTGCATTTGTTTGTATACAGAGCTATTGGCCATGCTTCCGAAGGATGAGATAACCAAGAGGGTCCCTTCCATCATATATTATGAGCCACAAGCTGTTTTGGAGTTGATCACTTGGATGTGATGTCTTCAGGATTTTCTTGCGAAGATATATGCCTCGATATATTCTTGAAAGTCATCGTTTGTATCTCGTATACCCCATTAACTACAAAAGAATTCCATTTACTGGGATCTTTTACAATCCATGCTAACGCTATTTCTGAGTCACACCAACCAGTCAAAGCAGTTTCCTTTAGATTTAAAGTGTTTACTGTTGCCTTAAGTAGTTGTGCCAACAATAGAACTCCATAAAGCTCTAGCCGAGGAAGCGTAACCTATTATTTTAGTGGAGCCACCTTAGTTCTGGCCGTAAGAAGTGTTGTATGGGATTTTCCTAACAAATCTACTGTTCTTGACTACACTACTGCTGTATAACCTTTTTCTGAGGCATCACAAAATTCATAGATTTGTATCTCTTGAGTCTGTCTATAATTGATCCATCTAGAAATTCTTAAATCATTAAGTTTCGTTAGCTCATTTCTGAGTTTTTCCCAGGCACTTCGTATTTCTGACGGAACCTGTTGATTCCAATCTGTGTGTTCTAGAGATATTGCATTAATAATTTGGCTGAAAATGATACAGGTGCTAGCCATTCCAGAGGATCGAGAATTGTATATATGTTTGATAGGATATGGCGTTTTATTAGCTTTGATGCTATTTCTTCTAGCTTCAGTTTAAATTTGAAATTCGTCTCTCTAAGATCACCTACAAAGGGCTTTAGTGGGCTCATATATGTATCTTAATTCTTTATATTCGCAGATAAAACTGTTGTACTCGGCCATGTCAGTTGGATTGTTCTTAGTTTCTTTTCTATCTGCAGCAAACAGGCTATGGCTTCAATTCTCGAGACTCCTAGTTCTCCCTTACTTGGTATAAATTGAAGCTAGGCAATGTATCTCCCTTCTTTATCTCTCTTGAATGTGGTTTTTAAATGGATATCAGACCTTAGTTTATCCTGGTTAGGTGCAGAGCTTTCTTGGTTTTCCCAAAAAAGCTGTCAAGCTTTTGATCCAACTCAGCCAATGAAAGGACACTTCATAACCTTGTCGTTTCTTCATAGCATTTAGAAGCGCCTCCAAAAAGAATCAATCCTAGTTTTGTATTTTGAGCTACAGGTTGTTTTTCTTTAAATTCGTCTGTAATTATGTTGGCGTAAACGTCAGCTCCTAAGAGCAATTTGATCCGATTTGGCTTGTCAAGTGTTGGATCCGCTAATACGATATCGCCAAATTGATTCATGTCGATTCCCTGTAAATTTGTTTCTGAAAGAAGAGAGTTGAGCTTGGGTAGTACAAAAGCTTCGACAGATAGATAGCAGCTGTATTTTTAAGTTCACCTTGCTAAATACATTTTTTTACTAGTTCTAACTCTCCAACTCCTAATATGGGTGTCCTCACCTTTTGTTTTACTAGCTTCAATGTTTGAACCGTTTCTTATATTACTAGCGTTACGTGCGATCCAGGATCGATTAGAGCTCTGAATTGGCCAGATTGTCCAAATTGATTCAGTATTCTCACAATGGCTGTTGCAGGGTACGTTTGGAAAGGTTGTATTACTTGCGTGGGAGGCTAATACATCTTTAGTAGAGTGCTCTTGAGCGTGTTTATGTACTGCTTTCACTTCGAGTTGCGCGAGGGATTTTTTAAAAAAAAAAAGAAAAAATTTAGTTTCGAAAATGGTATCAATCGGGAAAACCCTTCGTAGCGTTTCCGTACAAAAATGTCATTTTTCAATATATATTAAGGCACTGCCTAAGAACGCGTAGACGTAGAGAGCTGAAATTTGGTACAAAGTGTTTTCATGGCAATGGTAAATACTAGCTCGAAAATCGACTAAATCGGGTAATATCTGTCTATCAAGAAATATTGGCAATCTAATGTATATAATTGCATAAAAGCTAAATACAGTAATATTCCGGGACTTCCACTTCTAATTTTAATTACAAATAAACCGAGGCGCCGATTGACTTTCTTGCTTGATATTTCCGTACAGATAAAATCGATTGTTTAAATTCTTCTACGAGTAATTTCGTCAATATAAATGGCCATAGTTGATTTATTTACATGTAAAAAGAAATAGTTCCTTTCTTTCTGTAGCTGCAAAATGTTCAATATATGTACTTCAAATGCTTACAATCGCATGCTGAGTTCTGAAACTGGAGGATTCCACTTCCAACAACTTCCCTTACAATAAATATGATGCAACTTGTACAAATTCTCATCCCCAAGCTCATGAAATAGAATAAATTTCAATCGAAATTTTCTCGTATCATCTTAAGGTCAATCTTATTCCAACGAACACAGAATAGCCCCAACAACAATGGATGATAAATTGCGAAATGACTCTTCGATAGTAATCAGTTCAATGGTCTGTGGTCTCTGTAGGGAGCATTCAACCCTTAGTTTTTATTGTTCCAAAAAACATTATCAGCGCCCTATACGAACCGTTTGGACCATTTTATCACATTCAACATGAACTTGACTTGCGAACGAGGAAAATTCCATTGCGAAATATCTACTGACAGTGTAGGACAAAATATAAATTATTTTGGGAATAGCTTGCTGATATAACCCATACGGGCAGGATAGTTTCTTGCTGGTGAAATACGAATGGCCCACTTAAGTGGTCCTTCGAGAATTTCTTTTGATGTTAATCTCAAAGAGTACATAAATCCATCAACTGAACCCATTCTAAAAGATGTGAGCCATATCCTTTTAAATTGAGATTTAAATCCGGGTATATTCTTGTATTTTTTTTAGCTTGCCTGCCAATTTTTAAATTGAGACCCATGAGTTCCGTGGAAGATAGGAGCTTCTTCCATTTTATGCTTTCACCAATATATCCGTTTACTTAGCCACCTTTATCCGCTACGCTTAAATGGTTGCCAGCTTCTTATACCATGTTCCCCATATAAAGATTTGTTATTTTGCAAACAAAACTTTCTTTTTTATTCAAATGAATTCATTGTTCTATATGAATTATTTATGTACTATATTTCCTATTGGTTATGGTATTGTCGCTAGCAATCAGCCGGCTTAATGAGGTTCTTGTCCCCCACGTCCATTGATGTTTGATAGCTGTGCATGATAACAAACAAATTATTGAACAGACAGATGGACGGAGAGATAAAAATGGACTGGGAACGGACTAGTGACTTCAGACGGTTTGACACATAAAAAAAACCAAAAATGTTGGAAAACGGAACCTGAAATAAATAATAAAACAGCATACCTTTACAAAAGCCAACAAAGGAAATAGGGAACGTTTCATCTACGCTGTACCAAGGATAGCACCCAGATATTAATAATAAATAATAATAATTTCTTTATTTGGATAGTACTAAGTGTTCAGTCCACCGACGTATTTTAACTCCTTCGATGAACTATTAATTCCTATAAAAGAAAGAAAAGGAATCCACAAATTATTTAAACTTTAAAAGGTTATAAAAAAGAATACCTATCTGACATTATTGGTATTTCCATCGGAAATTCTTCCCTAAATTCCGAATATTGCATACGGAATACATGTCGGCAAAAACTTTTGAGGCTGCAGTTCACCTAAAAGCAAACAACTTATTAATAATTAACAAATAAATCAGAACTATCTTTAACTTACCTCAGAAGACATGTACCTCCAGAACCGCATAACTGGATATATCGGCTATATAAAGCCGACGAGCCGCAGCAGAAAATCATTCTTCGCTCACAGTTCATCCGATTCGGAGACTAATATTGTTCCCAACCTCATTATAGAAGATTAATTCTATATTTCAGAGACTAATCTGAAATTCCTATAATTTCCTACACCTAAGCAGAAGAATTAATCTGCAATACTCCTGCCCACACCTAAGCAGAAGAATAATTCTGCTGAACAGATCAATCTGCAACTCTCTTGCACACATTTACAGGAGAATAATTCTGATACAGAGAATATTCTGCGCTTCCTCTTTATAGTAGCATAGTTTTACCCTTCTGCGCAAGCGCAGAATACTGTCAGAGACTAATCTGACTCATTTTACTGTCTACAGCACTTTGCTAGCCTTGTGCCCTCACGTGCGAGCAAAGGTATTTTGCTGCCCTTGTGCCCTCACGCACCATAAAAGGGCTATTTCTTTATGGAAACATATTGATACCACTTTGCGTACAGAGACTAATTTGAATTAGTTGTTCAATAAAAGTATTTTGCTACCCTTGTGCCCTTACGCACTAGCTAGGAGTAGTTTTACTACCATGCATCAACATTTTTTTTTCTTTCATTCTGATTACAGATAATAATTCTGGTCTTCTTCTTTTTTTCAGAACTAAGAAAACGAAGGAGACAGGCAGTTTCTTTGAACGCAAGCAGACGGAAACGTCACTTTTAATTTGAATTTTAACTTGTTTTTATTTTTATTTAATCCATTTGAAGATTTTTATTGAATTTTTATAGTCGTCGTCTTTAAGTTTTAATGAATTTTGTGATATTAGGTTAAGCAAATGAATTTTTATAAAAATTTTATATTTGAAATTTGTAAAAGATTGAGTTGTCCTTTTTACCGGCACCACTCCTCCCACGTCCGAGATTATTAGATCTCACACTAAGGTTACAAGATCTTTAATTGTACATTAGGTGTAGGTATTCAATAAGGAAAATCTAAGTTAAAGCAAAAATCTCAAGTTAAAATAATGTTAAATGCAAAAAACAAAAGAAAGGAAAAATAAGAAGAAAAAAAACGGCCAAGTGCAAGTCGGACTCGTACACGAAGGGTTCCGTGCCATCGTACAAGATTTAAGACTATATACGAGAAAAAACAAGTTTCTTGTATGGGGATTCTTTTAATTTTTAACTTTATTTTATTTTTATTTTTTATTGTTACAGCTGTAATAGAAATACCGACTACCTTAAATTTCAACTGTCTACCTATTAGGGTTCGTGAGATACAGCCCACTGACAGACAAATGGATGGACAGCGGAGGCTTAGTAATAGGGTCCTGTTGATACCCTGTGGGTACGCAACGCTAAAAAGACAAAATAACGAATATAGGAAAATAAAAATGGAAATAACTAAATAATATTGTAACGATTATTTTATAGTTTTAATAAAATAGAATTGGTGTCAAGTGTGAGGTACTGCCGATTTTTATTCCCATCTTGATAATTTATAAGACAAATAAAAATAAAAACAAATCTTTAATTTGCAGCTTTACATTTCTTTCGTTTAAAATTTTATGAATTTCTACATTCTTGAGTTTTAGTTATTAAATTTTGGGAACATTAAGTTACATAGATATTCTCTTTTCAGCTTTAACACTTTATATTCATAAGCTTTTGATTTTTTTTTGTGTAACAATAAATAAATAAGAAGTAAGAGAGGCATAATAATTGTGTCTGGTCCTTGGTGTTGAGTCTTTAGTGCTGTTTCGCATTCATATTAGTAACAGTACTGGGAATTCAGACGGATCGCTATTTAGTATTTCTTGTCGTTAATAGCATCTTTCCTGAAGCGAAAAGATTTCTTTTGCAACAGAACTTAAGTGTAAAATACATAATTTAATACGTTTAGAAAAACGAGAAAGCCGCTAGTAGCGGAAGTTTTAATTAGTTAATAAGGCATATCTACTCGTTTCTTTTTTTTTTTAAATATATGGACTTCTCGGAATACCGAAAGTCTGAACAAGATCGTACCTAATTCTCTAGTTCGAGTTTTGTTCATATTTTTTTTATATTCATATTACATTTCTTTTTACAAATAATTTAACCTCTTCTGATTTAGAAATTAAGTCATTTTGAGCTTAGAATTCCCAATTTTGAAATTTAGTCTACAAGTTAAGGTCATACCTTGAATTATTGAATTATTATTATTCTTGTTACTTCCAATTTGAGCCGAAATTTTTATTTCTGCTATAGAAAACGAACCAAGCTAGAATGGTGTTTAAATACAAGGACAATCGAATCTGAAATTGTTACTGCGTGTCTACGCCTTTACATTTTCTTTAATTAAGATTATCGGTCACAGTTGCGTGAGTCTAAGTCTACTGTCCCTTATAGTAGCCCTAGACTAGGTGAAATGGATGCTGAGCAGTTGAAGGAACTGAAAGAGGAGATGAAGGCTATAGCGGCCTCGTTGGTAAAGAGCGTTGCTAGCGAATTAAAGGAGGAGGTAAAATATGAACAGTCTTCCTCTATGGCAGTAATAGTCGGGATTAGCTGAACAGATTGCCAATCTCTCAAAAAAAGTGGACGATTTAAACAAGAACCTGAACGGGACAGCATTTGTCAATCGCGTGTTTGAGGACTTCTCTTCTCCGACATATACTTCATCCCCAGCGGGTACTACAACATCAACAACGATGTCACTGACTACAACTACTGCTTCGTCCTCAATTCCAATCCGCTCGTCATTGATTCCAACGACTACTTCTGAAACAACTGGAAGCATTCCTTTGTCTACTATGCCTACAGTTGCTCCACCTCATTTCCCTATATTTTCATCAGCTCCAACGGTGCAATCGTACAACTAGCCCCTACAAAGAACTCCAAGTTTGAATAATCAGCCTACCTGGTACTATTCCACTTACCCAAGTCATCCTCCATTAACTTTCGGGTTCCGGCATAGTTGAGAGCCTCCCCCTAATAGGCCAGTCGCTCCAGACTTCAACCCGGCTGAACTGCGTTATCCAAACTGCAACCTGCCTCAGCTGCCTAGCACTAATATCTCTCAAAACCCCCCTTTATCCACCACTCGAAATACGATGTCTACCAACTCTGGCTCTGGAACTCTCGTCTGTAATATTTCCCCATTTGACGGTACGGTGTCCTGGACAGACTATCGCATGCGGTTTGAAATAGTAGCACGCCATAACAATTGGTCCGAACAAGAAAAGGCTGCTGCCATGGCGACGCAGCTACGAGGTAATGCCCTGTACGTATTGAGTGTTTTTCCTCCTGGACATCAAATTCAATACGATGAATTGGTTGGAATACTGGAGCAGAGATTTGGCGTGGACTCTTATTCGAGTCAAGTGCAGTTTTGCGGAAGAACTCAAGGCGTAAGTGAGAGCTTTGCCAACTTTGCATTGGAGCTGCAGAGATTAGCCACGACTGCGTTTCCCTCCTGTCCTCCAGATGTTGTCGATAGGATGGCCGCTCTGCGATTCCTGGAGGGACTTCGTGAAGACGAGTTGAGGACATTGGTTAAAGCTCGAGGACCCAAAACCTTACATGAAGCTGTTAGTGCCGCCCAGGAGTTAGCTCCCAGCATAAGCACTTCGAGGTACTTCAGAGCACATCCAGCACAAGCACAGCCTCCTCAATGTATTTATGGACGACGCAAAAGATACACAAGAAATACTCGGCCTTGTCCAGAACTGGATGGTCAAAGATCTTCGGGCAGATCTAGTATTAACACAACTTCGAATCCACCTGGGCTTTTTAATTCTTTTAGTCCAGCATCAAGTGCCGAAGTTCCTTCTCTTATCTCTGTCAACTCGGGAAACCCATCAACATCGACTCAGGGGGCGCGAGTCGATGAACATCTCTTCTACCCCAGTAAATGCTGACGACCTTGCTAAGTCCCTGGAATTATATCTGCCGTCTACTACACAAGAAGGGTCGAGCAACCAAGCAAATTTAGAAGTAACAGAAGTAACTATTCAGGCCGTCGGGCTATCTAAGAATAGCCTCACGATCAAAGGTCTGATAAACGGTCAACCTTCTGACTTTATTTTAGATACTGGAGCGACCGTATCTATCGTTCATCCATCCTTTTTAAGTCACTCATCTCTAAAAAATCTTCAGAAGTCGAATATTGTGATAAGAAGTGTTACTGGAGATAGCATCAATGTGTTAGGAAAATTAATAGTGGATATATATCTGAAGAAAAGTAGACTTCCACACGCCGTATTGGTCGCGAACATAGAGCCTGTGTGTATACTCGGCGTGGACTTCCTTGATTCGAACCAGTGCCACTTAGATTTCGAAAGAAACCTTCTTCAGCTCGGCCAAGTGACTATTGCCTTGACCAAGTCCGATTATGGGCAACTGGGAATTTTCCTTCCAGAGAAAGTTCTGCTAGCTGCTCGAAGCGAAACGATCGTTCCCGTAAACTGCAATGGGGTATTGCCCGAGGGCCCAAGCTTACTATTAGATTCCAAATTTCAGTCCGAGTTACCATACGGTGTAACTGTAGCCCGTGTTTTAATCGAATCGAAATCAAGTCAAGTGCCAATAAGGCTAGTCAATTTGACAACAAGTGATGTTTTCGTTCCCCGCGATAATTTTATCGGACAGCTTGAGCCTGTTTCCATTTCAACTGCGAACACACTAGATTGTGATGCAGGGAAATATGTCCTTACAGAGATCCTCGACGGAGTTGAGGAGGAACTGTCTAAAGACGAGAAACAAAAACTTACTGGCATACTAATGGACTATAGAGATATCTTCTCCACCGGACCTAGCAATACTGGGTAGTCAAGCATTACGAAACATCGGATTGATACGGGAGGGGCGAATCCTTTTAGAATACTACCCCGTAGAATCCCCCTAGCAAAAAAGACTGAAGTCGACCAACTAGTACGGGAAATGGAGGAGAACGGCATTATACAAGCGTCTAACAGCCCTTGGGCCTCCTCAGTAGTCCTAGTTAAAAAGAAGGATGGAACAACTAGATTCTGTGTTGACTACAGGCGGCTTAATGACATAACTAAGAAGAACTCTTACCAACTTCCTCGAATAGACGATACCCTGACTTCATTCGTAGGATTCACATGGTTTTCTACGCTTGACCTGCAGAGCGGGTATTGGCAAGTAGAAATGAACCCAGAAGACAGGGAAAGACAGCGTTTCGTGCTGGCAATGGCTTGTGGAAATGTAATGTAATGCCGTTCGGCCTCTGTAATGCACCAGCTACATTTGAACGTCTGATGGATGGTGTTTCTCGAAGCTTAGGTGCAGATACGGCCTTAGTGTACTTAGACGACATAATCGTCCATGGCCGTAGCTACGACGACCATCTTGTTAATCTGACGAAAGTGTTCGACAGATTACGTGCCGCCAATCTTAAGTTAAGCACAAAGAAATGTCACCTTCTTCGTCGACAAGTTAAATATTTGGGACACGTGGTCTCCGTAAGAGGACTCCAAACCGACCCAGATAAAATGGAAGCAATTAGCTCTTGGCCAGCTCCAAAGAACAAGAGGGATATTCGAAGTTTTCTTGGTCTCGCTTCCTATTACAGGAGGTTTGTGCACAATTTCTCTACAATCGCGAAACCTTTAACAGAGTTGACAGAGGAGAAAAGAAAATTCGAATGGGGAATAGATCAGCAAGAAGCTTTTAATGATCTAAAGTCTCGTTTAATCTCCCCTCCTATCCTAGCATTCCAACAACTCGAAGGCGAATTTATTTTGGATACTCATGCTAGCCAAACCGGGCTTGGAGCCGTGCTTAGCCAAGTTCAAAACGGTACGGAGAACGTGCTAGAATATTATAGCAAGACACTCAGTAAGTCCGAGAAAAACTCTTGCGTGACTCGAAGGGAACTGCTAGCTGTAGTACGAGCGACTAGTCACTTCCACCATTACATTTTTGGTCGAGCATTCAGAATTCGCTCTGACCATGCTTCTCTCCGCTGGCTGTTGAATTTTGAAGATGGTTGGAGAGATTACAGCAGTACCATTTTACCATCGAACACCGGCCTGGTAGTAAACATCTTAACACGGCTGCTCTCTCGAGACGCGCTTGTCAGGAATGCAACCACTGCAAGCAAAAAGAGCAAAAGGACAGGGAGCTACAGTAAATCTTATATCTTCGGAAGTTTTAATAGATTTGGCCGCTGAGCAAGATAAGGACCCTGTTCTAAAAGTAGTAAAGTCCTGGATAGTAAAAGATCAAAAGCCTTCAAGACAACAAATACTCTCTGAAAGTCCAAGATTGAAAGTCTTCTGGGCAAAATGGCAATCATTACGCCTAGTAAATAACATTCTCCATCTTGCGTGGCACGGTGACGAACAGTTCCTTCTGAAAGTCGCGCCAACAAGTCATGTCAGTAATATCCTGCATGATTTTCACAATAAACCAGAAGGAGGTCATTTTGGCATTCGTAAAACAACAGACAAAATAAAAGAGCGCTAGTTTTGGCCAACTCTGCAAAGAGACGTTGAAATATGGTGCGCAAAATGTCACATTTGTCATGCTAAAAGAGGTCCCTCCAGAAAAACGCGCGGAGAGCTTCAAATCTATAACGTAGGGTCCCCATTCGAGAGAATAGCGATTGACGTTTTAGGACCACTACCAAAACCGAAAGAGGCAATAAGTACGTCGTTCTTGTAATGGACTATTTTACAAAGTGGCCAGAAGCGTTCGCAGCTCCCGCCAAAAGGCGGTATGCCGTTTCAGTTGCACTCGGACCAAGGGCGAAACTTTGAATCAGAAATCTTTCAAAAAGTACTACCACGCTTCGGAATCGAAAAGACTCGAACGACTGCTCTCCATCCTCAATCGGATGGAATGGTACAGCGTTTCAATCGGACTGTACTTGAATACCTCTCGAAGTTTGTCAATAGCAGCCAGTCGAATTGGGACCAATTCCTCCCACTAGCCCTTCTAGCTTACCGTTCCGCGCTTCTCAATTTTGGCCGTGAACTTAGGCTTCCCCCTGATATCACCTACGACCCTGTGCCCAGATCTTCACCGACTTCCATAGGAACCGCGGGGGAATATGCTGAGAAATTAGTACAATCACTCGGAATAATACACCACCAAGTTCAAAAAAACCTAACTCTCCCTTCTCAGCATATGAAAAATCAATATGATCTTAGGGCCACCCTATCAAGTTTGCAGAAGGCGAAGAGGTGTGGATATATAACCCGAAACGTCGGAAAGGAAAGAGTCCCAAGCTTCAGCGAAACTGGGAGGGCCCCGGTACAATATTATCTTGCTTAAACGATATCCCCTATAGAGTGGAGTTCCCCAGTGGTAAAACAAGAAAACTCCTTCACGTAGACAGATTGGCCAAATTTCTGCCCAAGAATAACGCCCTTAATGACACATTCCACGCTAGTGTAGACACATATAGAAATGAGATTAGTGAAATTGCTCCCTGGCTAAAATATTCAAAAAATGTTGCCCTAAATTTGCTCGCTAAATGTGGCTTCGAGCCAGGAAAAGGTCTTGGAAAAAATTTACAAGGAATAGAAAAGCCTGTTCCTGTGAAATATCGGCCGTCACGGATGGGCTTCGGGTCAAACAGCCAGACTAGTTGAATTCGTTGTGCACCATATAACCAATGCACCTACGTGTTGCTCTGACTTTGTCATTAAAAAAAAAAAAAAAAAAATTGAGTCAGACACCGGCCTTAGTTGAATTTGTTGTGCACCTAATAGCTAAGGCACCTGCGTGTGTCGTGGTGACTTTAAAAATTACAAAAAAAAAAAACAAAAAAATATAAAAAAAAAACTTCATTGAAGAATGTTTCTCATCCAGCAGCACTGCCCTACGTCGTATCCTGGTACTCATTATTGCATACAACCAAATCTTATACTAACTTCAGAGTTTAAGACGGGTGATGGCTTAAATTCGACAAGCGAGTTGTCACTACATGTAGCTAGCGGAAGCCCACACTTCCGAGGCTACGTAAGGAAAACCGCGCAAAATACATGCCGGACAATTCCATGTCTGCAGCCCCGTTATATTTGACAAGCGAGTTGTCACTACATGTAGCTAGCGAAAGCCCACACTTCTGAGGCTACGTAAGGAAAACCGCGCAAAATACATGCCGGACAATTCCATGTCTGCAGCCCCCTTGTATTTGACAAGCGAGTTGTCACTACATGTAGCTAGCGGAAGCCCACACTTCTGAGGCTACGTAAGGAAAACCGCGCAAAATACATGCCGGACAATTCCATGTCTGCAGCCCCCTTATATTTGACAAGCGAGTTGTCACTACATGTAGCTAGCGGAAGCCCACACTTCCGAGGCTACGTAAGGAAAATCGCGCAAAATACATGCCGGACAATTCCATGTCTCCAGCCCCCTTATATTTGACAAGCGAGTTGTCACTACATGTAGCAACGGAAGTCCACACTTCCGAGGTTAAATAAAGAAAACTGCACGAACTAAAAAATGGGACGACGTCAGCTGATTGACAATATAACAAAAACTGTAACACACCTAACCTGACCTAGGATAGTACGACGTGGGAAAGGGCTGTAAGGATGACATTAATTTCATTTGTTACTAATCAGAGAGCCACCACGATGACATGCGTGCATCTGGGATAGCACAATATAAAAAAAGACCGTGTGGATGGCACTATTTTTATATGCCACTAATCAGATGGTCACTCCGATAACGTGCGTGCACGTAGGAACTCAGCGAATGCAACCTGAGCTAGATATACCACGATTCTGGATGGAACGAGCTAATCCTAAAATGAAATACTATACCCATTTGTCGCTACAGTGCAAACATTACGTCCAAATAGGGGCAGGCAATGGTTACCACCGGGGACCATTGCAAATATAAAAATCCATCGAAACATGAGCGGCCACTGGTGACACAGACCGGTCGACCGACTCTGTAAATCCCGGAGGAGTAGAGCCCGCCACATTCACCGCAATACTAAATAGATAGATAGAAATAATAAAATGAAAAGAATTGAAGGCTCAATGTAAATAAATTGTAAGAGAGTCATACTAGCCTTCTCTTAACAGCTAAACGAGACAGTTGGGAAATAGGATTCTCCTTCAATAACGCAATGATGAACTAAAGACGGAATATCCTGTTGAGATGCAGACACAGAGCTATCGAATCCAGATGCTTGGATAAAATAAGTTTAAATCCTTTGCTCGTTTTTCTTATAGAAGGTCAAGTTCTTTTCCTTTCTAGATACTCGGCCGGAGCTTCGAGTCTACAGAAGGGGGCAATGTTGCAAAATCCTTAGATTCCCCGCGATGAAGACAAAGCCTGCTAAAGTCCTACGTGTAAACTATGACGCTTATGAAGGAGACAAAGCAGTGCGTCAGAGCGAGGACCCACAAATCTAAGAGATGGCGCGACTGCCTCCAGTGCGGCGAATTCTGGCCCCACTTACGTGGCAGCACACATTTTTTCCCCCCAAGACCGTACATCATTAGGAGGAGAGAGAGTTCCTTTTTGGATTGATCTATAAGTCTAGCCGTAAACTTGAACTCGACAGCGTGCAGGAAGTTGTTTTTAAAAATTTTTTTGAAGTACAAATATATAAGAAAGAATTCTATAATAAAGTCATCGCTTTGTTAAAATTGGTTGAATTTTCGGTAAGCTGTTATCATTGCATAAAGGAGTAAAAGTGGAGGAATAAAACCAAGAAACGGGACAGGTCACGCAACGGAATCCTTGTATCCCGCTTTTCAAACAATTGGTTTGCAGATAAGTAGCCCTGGTCGAAGATTTTATGCTTATCTTATTTTTATTTTTTTTCCATAAAATTCTCAATCCAATTCTCAATTCTTTTTATTGGATTTGAATTTATTTATAAGCTTTTATAGTGGCCATAGATACCAACTTCCCAGTTACTTTTATTGAATTTTCGATTATTTGGGAGATTTGGTATTCATTGCCAAACATTTTTTTTGCATTGGACCCTATAGCAAGATTACGTGCCGTGTTTTAATTTAAACGTCGAATCGCGGTCTGAACGCCCTGTCCTTAAAGCATAAGAAAGAACTCCGCCTCAGCAGCACTTAACATACGACTGTTAAAAGAAATTAAGGAATCAATTAACCATTAGTTACGTGGAGAAAAGTGTTTCGTCCTTTATTCACTGCTTTCTTTTTTTTAAATTTATTTGCAACGTCTCTTTTTGCGAAGCACATATAGGTACCTACATAAGTACCCGCATTCCAGGATAAGTAGCGGCACGCAAGCTTTCACGCATTCACGTGCTGCTCAAGTTTAACAACAAGGTACATGAAAGTGAAAGGAATTTAAATTTGACACCAAATCGCACGAATTACTTTGGCTACAGCACAAGTGAAACACGAGTAGAAAGAAAAGTAAATTTTTGTCGATATATACATACCTAGACGCTTTCAACTAAAGAAATTCAAGTCTGGACTCCCATTCAATTGGTCAACTCGAAGCCGATGAAATCCCGTCGGTAAAATCCTTTTTAGTTTTGCTCTCGGTTTTACAGGAAACGTCTACCTGAGCGCAGCAAGTGAAACAGTGTGTGAAAGAATGACATTTCAGTCCATAAGGACCCTTCAGAGTCGACTTCCACTTTCCTAGGTGACATCAGGTAACGTTCAAAAGGGATCCCTACAGACAACCAGCATCCATTGCACAAGCTACCACGAAGGGACCCCCTGAGCTCGATTTCCTGGGAGATTTTTCCACAGTGGAATCCGGCGTCGAACAGAAACACACATTCACGTATTTCACTAACGCCAGTCACTTCTGCAGGCGCACGCTTACTCTGCCTCAACTTCCGCCGACGCTTCGACACCTATAGGTATGTCACAGGATAACCGAACAAGTCCACGGAACCGAACACTTGATTGAGCGTTATTATTGCCAACTTGGCACCTATTATGCCCGTCTTTGCGTTACGATTTACAATTTTATTATCAACGCGTATACTAACCTAAACGCCCGGAGGTAAACAAAACAAAATTTGAGTGGCGGCAGTTGGCTACATCACCTTGTACATTGTTCCACGGCTGACAATACACCAGATTTCTTGATGAAGAGTTTTTTTCGTCCATTTCCGAGACTCCTCTAGTGCACTTTTTCCTCACAAATTGCTTGCTAATTTTACATTCACCTCATTTTGCGAAAGACATCCACCACTCGAATTTCGCAATTACATAGTGCATGATGAAGTCAACGGGAGAGTGTTGTTGACTATTGTGAAATAAAAGCGTATGGTGAAAGCTTTGGTTTCACCCAGTGCGCACGGAAATTTCTAGCGAAGACACGAAAGAATCCCCACGAAGATTGCGCGAGCGCTTATCTGCGGAAAAAAAATAAATTACAAGAACGATCGAGTCGACAAGTGACGGACAGGTAGAGCACTTAGACAAGGCTGTGGTATTTGAAAGGCGATGTGTATAGGAATGCACAATTAGGATTGCTCCCTCGCTACCGCAATGAAAACTTAGCTAATAAATATTTACTGCACTCTGGTCCTAAAAAGTTGTGTATCATGTGGTAAGAGATTCCATTTGAGAACACATTAGACAAAGTAGGAACACTATTGGGATCTACATCGCGGTATTAGGAGATTCTTGTGTATATTTGACTGCAAGAAACTCAGCTTTTCTAATAGGTGTCCTGGCTGCTGAGTGAATATGAGTCGATGTAAAAACTTTAGCTCATATTGTGTTCAGTAGGCTTCTAATATGCAATCAAGCAAAGAAGTTTTGTATGCAGAAATATCCCAAGTAACATTGGAGTTTAACTTTTTATCATCGACGGCCGATCAACCTATTTTGCTTAAAATTACGTAAACTAGACTTAAAAATTTAACCTCAAAGGCTACTCTCCTTTAAGGTAAATTAGGAAGGAAACTATACTTCATATTTTTTTTAAATTACGACTTCAAAGTAATCTTGACTTTGTAGCTAACTATATCAGGGGAAAATAACGTAATAATTCCTATTTAAATTATCTTATAGAAATGTGGAAAAATAGGGAAATTAATAAGGAAAATTTCCTTGCTTTTACTTAAATTTTACTTCAAATTTAAAGAAATGTTTATAGTTGGATGTTATAAATTGAAAGAATAACACGCAATGATGATTGATTACTTAGTTTATTAAATATAAGTATAAATGTAGTGTCTTGTATGGCGTACAATCCGGGCGGCTGTTTAGACAGGAAGGAGGCCAGCTGGCCCTTTTTGACGTATGTTAATTTCACTGGGTGCGTTCATCAATAGCAAATAGCGCACTCTATTTGTGGGCTTTAACATTCCTCCCCTCCTAAGGAATTTATCTTTTACACATTGGAGCTCATCCGGGTTGCATCACCATTTACAGATCAAACATTTATTAATATAATATAATTCATTAATCATAATAATAATAATTATTGATAGTATTATGTGTTTTGCTAGTTTACACAATAATATGTATTATAATTGCAATCTTAAAATTGGTTTTCTTACTCTTTGACTTCTTCTTACTACAGGTATATTTTGAGTATTTCTATTCTCTTCAACTTGTTTACAGTTTTTATTCCCTGAGCTAACTACATCTGTATTACAATCTGAAGTTGCGGTATTTGAAGTATATGTATGTGTTAGTGACATTGGTATCTGTATTGGATTGCAAAGTTGGCGTATGTGAAGGAAGCGATCGATGTGAATGTTCAGTATACGTAGCCACATCAAGGATTGGGCTCTCCTTCTCTTCTTTAACTTCTGGCCCAATTTTACGAATTTGATCAGAATGTCTGCGCCATGTCCTAGCATCGTCTAAATTAACATTAAAGTGCAATTTGCCTGTTGGTTCTTTAATTTGACCGAATTTCCATTTATTTGTTCCATAATAATTCCTCACTGCTACACGATCATTTTCCCTAAATTTCAGAGGGCCTACAAATTGACGATCTACTATACTATCGTTATCTTCCTTTGGTAACAAGAGATGGAATCTTGTCCGAACTGGATATTTCAGAACAACTTCTGCAGGAACTAAGTTTGTGCTTGAGTGTGGTGTAATTCGGTAGAAGGTAACTATTTCTGATATTTTTGAGTCCAAACTCCCATAGCTTCCTTTTAGTGCCCGTAGTTTATTTTTAAGTATTTGCACAAATCTCTCAGCTTGCCCATTTGTTGCTGGATGGAATGGAGCAGAGCGCTTATGTGCTATCCCTTGTGACTTAAGGAAATTTTCAAACTTGGGATTCACGAATTGTGATCCATTATCTGAAACAATAACGCGTGGAATACCGAATGTAGAAAATATTTTTTCTAAGATCACTATTGTATCTTCAGTGGTTATTCTTTTCATTGTGTGGATCTCTGGCCATTTCGAATACGCATCTACTACTATCAAGAAGCAAGGATTTAAAAACGGGCCTGCAAAGTCTATGTGAATAAGAGAGAAAGGCGCTTCAGGTCGTATCCACTGATGATACATTTTGGGAGGATTATTAGCTACTTTGCGGCAACTAGTACAATTCTTTGAGATACTTTCTATATCTTTATCTATACCTGGCCACCAGCAGTAGCTTCTAGCTAAAGCCTTCATCCGATTCACCCCGAAGTGAACAGAATGTAGATCCCTTAGTACTGAGTCTCTTAGCGTTGTTGGTATTACCACCCGCATACCTCTCATAATACATCCACTTTGTATAGAAAATTCGGACTGGTTTACATGAAACCTCATCTCCTTCTGTATTTCACTTCCAGTACCGAGAGCTTGTAAAAGAGGCTTTAATTGTGAATCTTTTTCTGTAGCTAATGCAATTTTTTCAGCCGACACAGGCATTGCATTAATTTGGTTTATCTCAACTATGTCCGCTTCTTCTATTGCCACCTTATCCCTTGATTCGACCGGCAATCGCGACAAGGCGTCTGCGTTCGCATTAGCCTTTGAATTCCTGTACTTGATCTTATAGTTAAATGCCTGCAAATAAATTGCATAATGTTGCATTCGGGTTGTAGACATGTGAGGGAGAGCCTTTTCTCGTGCGAAAATTTGTTGCGACCGAAAAGATACTGATAAAATTTTTTAACCCCAAAGATTATGGCATATGCTTCTTTGTCTATTTGCGACCACTTACGCTGCGTGTCATTCAACGTTTGAGAAGCAAATTTAATTGGTCTCTCCGCACCATCTTGAGACACGTGTGATAAAATAGCCCCTACTCCATAAGGAGAAGCATCGGTAGCAAGTACGACCGGTAGTTTAGAAGAATAGTGTACCAAAAAATTATCCGATTGCATAGAGTCTTTCAACTTCTCAAAAGTTTGTTCACATTCTTGGTTCCAGTGCCACTTTGTACTCGACCGTAACATTTTATGCAGTGGTTCCAACGAATTACTAAGATTTGACAGAAATCGGCCATAATAATTAACGAGGCCGAGGCAGGATTTTAATTCTGAAATATTCTTTGGCCTGGGAAATGCCTTGATAGCTTCTTTTTTGTTTTGGGTTTTATGAATACCTCTTTTACCTATCCTCAAACCACAATATTCAATGATTTCTTGAAACAATTTTGTCTTAGCAAGATTAACTTTTAATCCGATTGAAAAAGTTTATCGAAAACTGCTCTAATCGTTCCAAATGGATTTTATCATTTGTCGCGGTTATACAAACATCATCTATGAAAACTACTACACCTGGAATACCTTTAAGAAGGTCTTCAATCTTCCGCTGCCATATGGCAGGAGCACAGCTAAGACCATAAAGGAGTCATCTACATTTGAAAAGGCCTTTATGTGTAGTTAAAGTGAGTTTACTTTGGTCTTCACTTCGAACCCTACACTGAAGATACGACCGCCTTAAATCAATTTTCGAATATTTTTGTCCCCCACTTAACACTGAAAACATTTCATCAATTGTAGGTAAAGGATGTTCATCCACTAACAGATTGGGGTTTAGTGTTATTTTCAAATCACCACATAAGCGCACTTCACCGTTTGACTTGACTACAGGCACGATCGGCGTAGCCCATTCACTCTGTTCTGCCGGTACTAAAATACCCTTTTTAATCATCTCAGTCAATTCCTTTTCTACACCGTCCTTCAAAGCGAATGGTATTGGTCGCGGTTTGAAATGTTTCGGAACGGCATTTTGTTTTACCCTAAATGCCACTGGTTCACTTTTGACCTCACCGCAATTTTCATTAAACAACTCCTTATATTTATGTAACAGACTCTTAATGTCACTTCTTTCACTATAATTACTATGAATTAATAAAGGATTTCCTACCTTACTTCCAAATTCCTTATTTGCTGTCTGACTATGCTCGTTAATAGCGCAAACATTCATCTCTTCGCAAATCTTCACAATACTGGACAATCCACCAAAAGCTCGTATCCATTCTCTTCCGAATAACGCATGACGGTTCTCTGGAATTTTTATGATATACAATCGTAGTCCATTCCTTTTCTGTTCACCCAAATCAACCGCCACCTTCACATAACCTAAAACATTAGGAATATCAATAGCATATGTGCTTAATCTTATATCACTTGCATGCAACATCAGGTCATGAAAATCTTCTTTAAATTGAAAATATGTAATAATGGATACAGCTGATCCGCTATCTAATTCAATACTTTTCTAAGTATTGTTTACTGCCACTTTACACCAAAACTTCCCCATGTCATTCTGCCTGTTGTCGAGCGTGTTTACGTATACCACACTGTTCATGTCTTCTTGTGATTCCGCTTCAAATGACTTGACAGCATTTACCTGCTTCTTTGCTCTTCGACAGACTCGCCTCAAGTGAACTCTTTTTTTACAATAACTGCAAATCGTCTCCGTATGTTGACATTTCGAAGCAAAATGTGTGCCTCCGCATCGATAACATTCCACTGAATCTCCTTGTGTTGTGTATTGCTTACCAGATGCAATTTTTTCCATGCTGCTTACCGCTTGTAGTGGGTTTTATGGTATGTTTGTGATTTTGAGACGCTGGTTTCCTCATGTACGCACTGACTGCATGCATTGTGCTAATTCCTGTCAGTTCGTTTATCTCTAGAGAGTTCTTCTGTGATGCTTCCAAACTGAGTGCTAACTCTACTGCCTTATCATAAGTTAACTCCTTGGTTTCTAACAAATGATCTGGCATACGTTTGTCCCTTAAGCCACACACAAATTGATTTCGCAGCGCTGTGAGTAAATGTCCCCCAAAATTGCAATGTACTGCCATTTTCCGTAAGGTAACTATGTACTGGCGTACGTTTTGACCTTCTGCCTGGGCTCGGTGATGGAATTTGTATACTTCGGCGATTTCGATGGGCTGCGGATTGAAATGAGCCTGTAATAATTTAACCAAATCCTCAAATGATTTTTTCTCCGGCTCCTCTGGTGCTAGCCCATCGCACAGTAAATCGAAAGTGGTAGAACCAACGTAGTGCAAAAGTAAATTCTTTTTTGTTTCTTCCTTCTCGACTTTAAAAATACTAAACGCGCCCTGTAGTCGCTGTACCCATCGGTCAAATCTGCTTTTACAGTCATCGAAATATTCGATGGTAAAGTTTCGTGGAACCGTGCTGCTCATGTTCTGACTTTCCTATTCAGCACTTACCATAATCACTTGATATCTCAAGCATCCGCCTTTTTTTCTAGTTTTGTAAATACCGACTGCGCCACTGTTATAAATTGAAAGAATAACACGCAATGATGATTGATTACTTACTTTATTAAATATAAGTATAAATGTAGTGTCTTGTATGGCGTACAATCCGGGCGGCTGTTTAGACAGGAAGGAGGCCAGCTGGCCCTTTTTGACGTATGTTAATTTCACTGGGTGCGTTCATCAATAGCAAATAGCGCACTCTATTTGTGGGCTTTAACATTGGATGCATTCCCAAGTTCAAGACGATAACTTAACTATTCCCTAAATAGTTCCCTATTCGATTGTGTTCGCCCTCAAATACCGAATTCCCAAAAAAGTTAACCTCAAGGTAAATACAAAATGGGCACGTTTAAGGAAATCCCTAATAGTTGAAATTACGTAATAACACACCCAAAAATTAAAGTTCTTTTAGATTTGTTTCGCTTCAGTATCACTGGAATTAATGAATTTATCCCATTGAATCGCTTCATCAAGATTGAAATGTTGCTCCTTTATACAGCACATTTATATCGGAACCAGTCAGGCTCTGGAATTCCATTTGCATCTTTCTTCAAAGATATTACACTTGATTTGGCCCAATAGACTTGATAATTTGCTTCCAATCATGCGGAGTATACACATTTTCAACTGTGTTTGCATTCACCCGATTTTTAACAAATTTTGTATCCAAATGATGATGCTAATGACACGGTTAGTAATATGGAGATACCTTTACCGTCTCTCTTAAGTTTTTTCAATAGTTACTAAAGAAAACACCGAAATAAATGAATATTTCTTAATATCAGAACGATTTAACAATATTTAAATTAGTTTTAAGATTCTAAATGGCAAAACAAAGAATAATTAAAAAAGCTTTAAAATCATTATTTTTTAAATATATACTATATTTTTAAAGCGCGTTGCTGTATGTAGCAATAAAATTCTTGACATTTTAAATTGAGCGGTTAGAAACTGAGAGAATTAATTTTGAATATGCGTATAGTTTTTATATATTTTATTAAATCAGTACTTCTCATAATCATTAAAGTTAGAGTTGTGCTTTGTTCATAATATTTACATTACCTATTAGGGAAAATATACACACAAAATTCTTATAACATGAAATTCCTTCACAGACGTTAACATCAGTTAAACTAGATAGAATATATATAGGTGGAGATTATGGAAAATTTACGTAAATTCGACGTTAAATTTACCACATCATGGAAATCTTGTCCACTGCTATATAGGGAAATGTTCCCTAATTTTGCTGATACAGGGTGCGGCAAAAAGATGTGACGGTTTTAATATAAAAACAACACAAAAATTGAAAGTGATACAAATTGTTTTATTGCTTATTACAGAAGGGTGTTCATGTAAATTAATGAAAATATCATCAGAACAATCGATTTTATCCCTTTAAGATCTGAAGTTAATGTCTTTAAATTATGACAGGTTGGCGATTTCTTGGCTTATGGCCTCTTTTTGTTCGTCCAGTGTGCGGGTTTTGTTTGTGTAAACTCTAGCTTTAAGGAACCCCCACAAAAATCACAAATCCTAAGGTCCCCAAAACGCGAGATGACTCGGCCGCGAAACTTGCTTCCCAAAGAGTCCATCACCTCATTTTCTGTATGGGCAGTTCCCCCATCCTGCTAAAACCACAGCCTACTGCGCACTAAACGATTTATCTGGAGTTCAGGGATCAGAAAGTTCTTCAACATCAACAGATAACGTTGGAAATTGACCGAAACGGTTCGACCACCCTCTTAAAAAAAGTATGGCCCAATCACAGAACTTTTCGTAACAGCACACCACACAGGACTATGCAGAGGACGTTCATGCAGTTCTTCTGGATTTATGGCCGACCAATATTGAAACTTCAAAATGGAAATGTGCCTCGTTGCTCATCATGAAAATTTTGTTTTCAGTCATCAAATCAATCATTTGCTCTGGAAATGCTTTTCGATTTGCATAGTAGTTAGGCCTTCTGCTGGACTACAGCCATTTGGTATGGGTGGAAATGCAGATCGAAACGCAATATTCGTTTTACCGAACGGTCAGACATGTGCAAAGCAGCAATTTGTTTATGAGCCTGCTACCGAGAACTGGATTCAACAGCTTCTCTTACTCGAACGACTTCCCCTTTAACGTTGAGCCGGTAGCTCTGCAGTTACTCACCCATAGTAGAATTGTGTTGCGAGCTGGGGCTCTTCATCTTGGACCCACATTAAAACGCGTACGGAACTGCCGCTGAGTAGCAACGCAGGAATCGTCACTTTTAAAAGACGCCTCGACAACAAACGCACTGTGCTCACCCGACCACTACTCCATGGCTACTAAAAAAAAAGGGGGGGGGGGGTTCTAGAAAAGAAAAATTGGCTGGAAAAGTTGAAGACAGATTAATTCGAAAACGAAAACCATTTGGTGCTGTACCGGAGAATACAAAAATTGCCTTCTTGAACAAGTGGCAAATTGAAAATGAGAAAGTATTCCCACAAAACGACTTGCGGAAAACGAAAGTTAAGGTTTTCAATCCAAATTGTTTCAGTAGAAAAACTGCCAGTTAGTAAAACAAATTGCTCAAAAAATAAATAAAAAGGCAAATGGAACTAAATCAAAAAAACAAATTCTTCAGTAGAGCATGTTTTGACCAATCAAAGTAAGTAAGTACATAGGTAATCTCATTTTCGGTCTTTCACCACCTTTTTACATAACCGTCAGATCCGCCAGTACAAAAACGAGTTCCACTCACTTCGTTTTTTAAGCGAAGTGGAGGCTGAGAAAAGGTCAAGGACAGTGTATTTTCTGCAATTGGTATACGTTTTGATTCATGTAATCATTTATAATATCATCTGGTGTGGAGCTAAAGAAATGTTAACAGATTTTGTTTTTGGAGATAATGGTTTCAAGAAAAAAATTAAATATTAAAAAGGTCACCAAAGATACTAAGATCAATTTTGGGCGAAAAAATTCTAAGGGAAAAAAGTGTGATTCGTTTGTGTTATATCTGTGTTCTTTTGTGTACCTTAAAACTTGCTAGATCTCCCATGTACTGGAGAGAACAAATTGTTTTGTCGATTAAACCGAACTATTTGTACTGTTCGGTTCATTTATAAACCTTCTATGAGAATGTGTGAGGTGTTGTTTTGTGTATCTTTGGTACTGCCCTATTCTGCGAACACAAAAGAACTGAGCAATTGACTTTTTTTTTATTTTGATGCAGGGCTACAGGAGATCCCATCCCAAGCACGGTGTCTATGGTGTCCCATTGCGCTCTCCTGCTAGTAGCTCATTTACCAAAAGCTTCCCGTCCTCTTAATGAAGCCCATCAGGTCATGGTGAGGAAGGTTATTCACCTCATCTACAAATAGAAGGGCAGACCCTAGAGTAACCAGCCTGCTCCGAGCGAAGGCCGGACAAGCACACAAAAAGTGTTTGGTTGTCTCAGGCTCTCCTTCCAGGTAGGACAGACACTCAGGGCTGTCAACAACTCCCATCCTTGTTAGCAACTATTGATTGCTTTGGAATAATAATTGCTGCTTATATTATTAGCTTTTAAATTCATAAAATTTGTTACATAAAAAAAAACCCTCATTAATATGCAAATAAAACACAAATGTGTTGACATTTCACAAGTTTCACTCCAGCTGATATCACTAATGCCTCCTAAACTCAATAAATGCTCCAACTGCAGAAAATACACTCAACTCAAGTATTTGTCAAGTTCCACTCCGCTAAAAAGTTGAAGTGCGTGGAGCTCGTTTCCGTACTAGTGCAAGTAAACCGGACGGCGTTTCGAGAGGCGAGGGGCTGAAATCTGGGTTACTTGTAACACTAACTTCCCTTGAGGAAACCATGCTTAAGATTTGTTGTAAGAAATAAACTTCTGTTCACGAGTGCGATACGACTACTTGTGATATGCTGGCGGCGTCGTGTTCTTCCTATAGATCTATCTCTATTCGCGACTGGTTTTTTATCGTGCGATACGTTTATAAAGTTGACAGCGGCTACAGTGGTAAAAAGATATTAAAAATCTTTGAAAAAGAAATTTCTGCTGTATACGCAAAAGTGAACAAACAAACTGCACTCATGTATGCACTTAAACTAATTTTTAAGGGTGAATTATATACAAGGCGGGGTACTTGAATAACTAGCCAGATTAGCCCTATGCGGGACAAGTATTTCATAGAGAGTTTTGCAATAAGCTGAATTTATAGCGAATTTGGTCAATATGAAATTTACGAAGCTGGAGAATTGAGCAAAAAAAACTATTGTTACATCGAAAGTCTTTGAAAAAGAAATTTCTTTGCAAAAGAGGGCGTTTCGTTTCGGCAGGAACCGTATACTCATTAGCACAGCTTGGTACACCGCATATATACATATTTTTATATTGTATATTTACATATATAGTAAATTTCGCCATTTTTGTGGAACCTGAACATTCGATTACAAATATAAACAATCATGCGTATTAAACATTTCGCGACTCTAGCTAAGAGACTTGAGCACCTAAGAGGGTGTAGTCCAGAAAGGAAATACATTGGGAAACGGTTTCGCCGTAATCTAATGGTAGTTCCGACTACATAAGTATTGCTTCAGGTACATATAAACTTATAACGCCCAAATTAACTCCGCCTATACCTACTTGATTTCATTCATTATTTTCGCGATGTACTATAAAACCTTAATATATTCTATTCCAATGAAGATGTGCTGTGAGCTCAGAGTATTACCATAAAGGCACTTTCGACCTTTGCGACCAATGTTTGATATGATATAATCAACATGCTTTAAAACGTTGACATAAATATGGCAAGTAAACAAATTACGAGTTAACTCGTAGTTGGCGTCCTAGGCGAAAACGCTAACTGGTCAACGTGTTAAGAGAGCAAAATTCAAGCTTTCTTTGTTTGAAATTAAGAGAATCATTGCTTCACATCAACCACATGAATATACATATTTTTGTACATATACGTACGTAGAGAACATGAACTAGAACTCTTAAAGAGTACAAATTCAAATTCTTTTTATAAAATATTCTGAAGATGCTGGTTTAAGGCTTTAAGGTATCTTAAATGTTGACGTCTTTATGAGACCATTATTGCTGCCCATTAACATAAATTTATCCAACGTAGCTCTTGCTACTCTGAATGCGATCGAAAATAAACCTGCTGCATCGGTAATCGTGGGAAGTGGAATATAAGCTAAATATTTCCAGATGACTAAGCAGAAATTTCTGTAAGTGTTTTTTTTTGTGGGTGTAAATATGGCTTAGATCTTTTAATAATTAACTTTAGTTCTGAGCTTTAGTGCCCTTTGGCCTTTAAATGGCAATCTACTGTTTACGATATAGCGGAGTAAAATATCAATGTCAAGCAATGTGAAATAACCGAAAATAATTAATACTCTAATTCCTCGTTTTCATTCAATATTTGCGTGGCTAGCTGAAAAAACCCCTTCCCAACACTATTGTGTACCAACTCTGGAAAAGTTCCTACAAAATTGGCTCTACTGCACAGTCTTAATTTGTTACTGAGCCATATTTATATATACAGGGTGTTTCATAATTGGTGCAGATAACTCAGGCGCAGGCACACACTCAATTAAACATACACCAAGCGATTAATTTAATTCCGTAGAAAATTTGCACCATGCTATGAAATTCGGTAACAACAACTATTGTATGATATGTTGACTAGATAAGTAATGGAAATTAGTAAAAGCCTAATATTTGGTCTTAAGTATTGTAAAAAAAGCCGAATAATATAAACAAATTTGTACAGAGCCTAATAAAGTTTATAAGTTGAGCGTTTTAAGTGTAAGACTCCCAATTTCTTTAGCTTAAAAAAAAACAACAACAAGAACAGATACTAATCTATAGCATATGCTGTCTTAATCTTAAATGAGTAGTGCAAGTTATAATTGAAAATTCCTTTTGCTGAAACAAACAACATCAACTATAATGTAATCCATGGATTAAAAATCTTTGATGATTTTAATATGCGGATGTTACTTACAAACCAGAGCGGTCATGTTATGATAATCGATATCTAAAAGTAGATCACGGCTGCTTGCGATTAGGGTTTCCAATTATCCGACATTAATGACTATCCGGATATCGAATACTGAAAACTCCAAATATCCGGATAATCCGGATAACATAAAACAAAATAAATAAATAGCTTGAATCATATATTTCATGGTGTTTATTAATTTTTTTATTCAATTATTTTAATTATGTACATTAATAATTAATAAATAGTAAAAAAACATTATACGATTTAAATTTATTTTGTTTTTAAAAAAGAATATTTTAAAAAGTTATTGCATTGAAAATTTCAAAATTGTAATGGATTGAAACTGTAAATGCCGGCTTTATTGTAAGAAATGTATTGAATAATATGTGTTTTGCGTTGCTCTGCTCATCAACAGAAGAAATTGCCACTTCCAGTTATCCCTGCAGACTGGCAATGTAATAGGAGCACCTTTTGAATTATAATTAGAATATTTATGGAATGTGGTATATTGCCTGCTTCTAAGAAGATTTACTTTCATAAGCATTTTATCTCGACGTTCATCGATTCGTTTTTTATTCAGTTACGATCAATTTTAACCTAAGTGCGTTCAAAACTCGTCTAAGCTTTCATATAGAAATTTATAAGCACATTCAGCGGTCAAAAGTGTCGCTGAATTTTTATTTAATTCCTTTGCTGCAGTCTCTAGTGGTAATAGGACATCTAACAATTCTTTTAAACTTGATTGCCCTTAAATGGTTAAAAATTAAATGTCGCATCGTTGACTGCTGGCTTACTCGTTGGTTACGTCAAGAAGTCGAGCCATCGTCGATTTTATATAGATAATCACGTCATATATGGATAACGCTATACGGGTAATAGAAAACTCCTACACCGGAATCTGGAGACATCTATTTACTCCATAATCAATGTATAGTATATACTACCTTTTTGGGCGAATAACTCAATATTTTATTTATAAATATGTTTAATTTTTAACCACACTGTTATCATGTAATTTTAGTGCTTAGTAGGTTTTGTTATACCCTAGATGAAATCTATAGGGTATACTAAGTTTGTCCTTCCATTTGTAACGCATAGAAATAATTATGGTAGAGCAAAATGTAATGAATACCCATGTATAATATTAAGAGTTATTTTGATTTTTACATGTCCGTCTGTCCGCCTGTCTATCTGTCTGTGTGTCCGCGGGATTACTCGAGAACGCATGTACTTAGAGAACTGAAATTTAGCACATGAGCTTTTTTTTTAAAAAAAAAAAGTAAATTCAAGTTGGAAAATGGGACAAATCGGGTAACAATACTTTCATTTTTCACTACATATTTGGACATTGCTTAAGAGAGCATCAGCGTACAGAGCTCAAATTTTCTACGCGACGTTTTCATAAAAATAGTAAAAATAATTTCATAAATGAGCTAAATTGGGCCATATAAAAATTTTGATCTTTTACGTAGGTATTCTGTGAAAACAATCAGTCCTAGACGTTTTCTGTGTACTCAAAAGTTCTTTAGAATATGAAATGCTATGAATCTAGTTATAATAATTTTTACTGTCCGACGAACCGTTCTAGAAATATATGCGAAAAACCACTTAGAAAAACTAACTTACACAGATGGGTGACCATACGAAATTACATAGACCCAGTTTAGACAGGTCAGTCTCAGTATGCTGTCTCTGCCGCACGAAATCTGTAGATTGGGTGATGCTTCATTCCTGCCCCCACCATCAGCTTATTGACCCATCTAAACAGGGTCCTAAGGGCATTCATCTAGGGTATCACAAGAATTACTCTTGGACCAATACTAGCTTTCTTACTTGTTTTATTTAAAATATGGATAAAAAAACATTAACAAGACAACTTATTTGTTTATTCAAAGAAACCTTAATAAATAAATAATAATAATAAATAAAACTACCACTTGAGAAGGTAATTGTATAATCTTTTGAAAATAGCTGAACAGTTAGAAAGAAAACAGTATTTTCCTGAAAAAAAAAATGTCAGAAATATCCGGATAATTAATTAATTACAGGTTTTGTTTACAATTCATAATATTTTAAACATCTGTCTCGCTTAAGGTGGACATGATCGTTTACATGCGAGCTTGGAACTTGAGTTATCAGATATTTGCTTTATATACTATGGGTGCCTGGAATTATTATGCTTGTTTTGAGCTGGGCTGTACACTTGGTGGTTGACATCTTTAGCTACAATATACTATTGTTTACTTGCCAGCTTTGAGCTTGGTTGTATCAATAGTTTGCTTTATATGCTATTGCTGTGCGGGGTTATCATGTGTTAGCTGGGATGTATAGATCACGCGAAACTGCTGTAACATTGAAGTATTTTCTTATCAGGTTAAGAGTTGGTTAAATATAATGCTTTTTTGAAATAACGCGATATTATATATATAAAGAAAATGAAAGTTTATAAGAATTTTGTAACAGTATGTTCTATACAAAATCCAATAAGCGCAAGAAAATTATATAAGAATCTGATAACATGTTCAATACTCAATTTCACGAGCAGAAGAAAATTGTATACGAATCCGGTAACAGTATGTTCCATACAACATCCAACAGGCAGAAGAAATTTTATAATAATCTGGGTTGCTCTGTTGAACCACAGGAGACTTGCTTTTTCGCAGGTTTCCGTGGTAATCACTCTTTTTAAAGTTTCGAATAGGATCCTCATATATGATAGTACTGCGGAGTTATCCATTTTAGAACCTTTTTTACCTATTTCATCAGCCGCTTCATTACTCTAGATAACCATATGTCCAGGAACCTAGAATAGGGTGACCCTATGCGGTATGGATATCTATAGCTTTACCCAAAACGATACCGAGAAGTATTTTGTCAAATCAGGTCTAAGTGAAAACATTAATGTTTAAAAATAGATAGTGGTAAAACAAAATTTTATAAGAATTTGGAATCAGTATGTTCTATCCAAAATCTAACAAGAAGGAAAAAAAATTATAAGAAACTGTTATGTCCTAAACAAAATCTAAGTGACAAAAAGAAAATTACATAAAATTTTTAAATAATTTTAAAAATTTATAGCATTCTTGTATTTGTGTTTTATGTTCATCGAGTAAAATGTTATTATATTTTCTTAAAAACTTCTCAATATTCGTCTTAACAGTCTTACATTCCAGCAGATTCTAACCACTAACCACATGATCCAAAGAAATTAACTTTATCATGAAGATTATGTTGCAAACCACTCGTGCAATAATATATACAGAATAGGAAAATACATGAGAGTAACGTAGAACTTCAAGAACATACAATGTGAGCCAAGTTTGAAAAAAAACGACGAGTTTTTACCCTTAAGCCCTTACATACCAATGTATTGTGGAAAATATATATGTAGAAAAATACGGACAATTTTATTGACTAATAAAAGAAATAATTTCAGTTACCCTGATTTTTATAATTGTTTACATTCACTTCTGGATGAGGAATTAAGCCATTTAATTAACACTCTAAGAATCAGAACTCAAATGAAGCACACCATACAAAGTCATATTTGCAGGTTGGCCCATTTCCCAACCCTAAATGGTCGGAAGAAATACTTAAGGGTCGCCATTCTCTGGCTGTAAAATGCTTATAACCACTTACAATTAGTGCAGTTAACTTTTTTGGACTCCACACACATGCAACTGTAGTGAAGGGCACAGCTCCCTCAGCATACTTGAACTTCTTTTCTCAGCTGAACAAAACTAGAAGAAACTACATCATACCGTAAATAAGGGATTCGAGAAGTATAACAAATTTATTGATTCTCTCATAAGCTTTCAAGTTGAATCAGTTTTGCTAGAAAAATATCAAATATGGGAGAAGGGTGGTAAAACTCCATCTAACCACTGTTCATGCCTTCGTTTATGATGGCTCCTTGGAGAAGAGAAAAGTTGTAAAATGTCTCCAATCTCAAGGATATCAATCGACAGTTCCTTCACTTTTTATTGTTCATAACTTTTTAGAGCTGCAATTGTTTTTCGCGCTACTATTGTCAGTCTTTTGAGATCTTTTGATTTATCTCTGCTTTCCACACTGGGGAAATCTGACGTAATTTATAGTTGTGAAAAGTTTACTTGCATGAGTGAAAACTTTATTTTTATCTGGAAAGAAAATACACACACTGGCACCATACCGCGTACAATGTTTGGCCACCAATTTTCTTTTTGAAATTATTTTCAACAATTTTTAAAGCGTGATCTTTTCGTTAGCAAAACAATAAGTGTGATTTGGGTCAGTGTCTTAATCCCACTTTTATTTTTATACCCTATAGATAAAATCAAAGGATATTGTATAATGTCGAATAGTTAATATAACAATTAGATAGAGTATGTGTCCACACGATAATTGAAAAACAGTAGAACTGTATTTCTTTTATTCTTTTATTTTAGGTAGTTTTTATTTTATAGGTCAGAATGGGAGGCAGTTGGGTATTGGCACGATACATTTCCACATGAAGAAATCCCAGTGTCGCAAATGTTGCTGACTTCATCATGTGTTCAACATGTTTCTTTGTGACTTCTCCTGGCAAGAATGTTGTAAATCTGAAAGCTCGGGTTCTTCTTGGGAGTGTTGAGAAGGTCATTGTCATACCAATTATGGATCTACTTTATTGAAATTTCTCCTTTATAATTGTCCAAAACTTAATCACACCGCAAATTACTTTTTTGACTGATATCAACCTCCATTTCGCTTTGCTAATAGAAAAAAATATCAGCACTGATTAGAAGAATGAATTCAGAAATGCCTCCAAGCCAGCACAGAAAGTTGAAATGAATTCCCTCATTGAAAGATTAAATATACACACCACAACCACCACTGCACAGCCATTTTCATGGAAGGCTTTTGTGCATGACATTTTACTCATAATTGTGTCTATTAAAAGTCTATTCCGCTTTTGCCATTTTAGCATAATTGAAGGAAAACGTAATTCTTAAAAGTTTGTTACTTTTTGTTTTGGTTACGAAATTTAAAATTTAGTCTTTCAATTACTTGAAATTCTTTTAAATACAAATGTAATTTTTAAGTTAAAATATAAAAACGTTTTGGAAAAGAACAGATTTCGCTGCGCGTCTGGTGAAAGGTACTTCACAGCTAAAAAGCAATTAAAAAGAGCATTAGAATCTTACATGAAGTATATTTATTACTTGCCTGTAACTTCTCCATTCCAACTGAGACCAATGTACTCAAATGCCCAGTACTCCAGGGAACTATCTGAAAAGAAAAAATAAAAAATATGAAAATAAGTCACTTAATAAAAATCATAATAGAAATGATAAAATAAGGAAGATTCATGCAAAACTATCAAGAAAACGCATTTCTTCGCAGTACAACAACAATACCATGTAAAATATAAACATTGTAATTGTATGCGAAATTCATATCTCCTGCATAATAGACATTTGAAAAACATGCAAACATATGTTAATATTCAAAAAATATAAATTTGTAGTACAGCACGTACAAGCACTATTCGCAGTAAAAACACAATATTTTTTCATTATTGACATTTTGACAACACTTTTCCAACATGCATAATTGAGCACAATTTGCCTATTTCTTGAAAATTATTCATGCTAGAACCTAAGAATAACACATAAAAAGTATTAAACCACACTAATGGATAATTAATGCATTAAATTTCTCAAAAACATAAATACCGCGATCTCGACTGTCAAATTGACACGGTAGAAAGTCAATTTCGCTAACTACAGGCGCGCAACCTGTTGGTAAGCTGCGAAATTTTACCAGGTAAGCCAATATTCGCGGAAAAAGCGAAAATTAATTACCATAATGAGTGGAAAAAAGAAAAATGTGGGAACGAGACAGAAGAAAATCGAGAAAAATTTACATATCACATCGGAAAATGGCATAATATGGCAGGGAGCCGCCATTTTGATGTTTTTTAGAAAAATTAGAATATTTAAATAAATAAATGAGGAGAATTCATGGATAATGTGAAATAAGTTAGTTGAGATAATTTGGCACATTTTTAAATAATTGTACAAGTCAGCCGAGCCCGAAAAATATGCTAAATTTGCTATTTTCGAGCGGAACTTGATACAAAATGGTGGTTCAGAGTAACAAATTAGCAAAGTTATTATTAAGTGGGTTGCATAAAAAGTGAATTAAAAACAAACCTATACAGTTAATTTTAGAATTAGGTCTGATGCGTAAAATTTAATATATGGCACAATAAGACATATTAATGACACGTAGTAATTAAGGTAGCATAAGATCGTGAATTGCTAGAATTGAAAAATCGCATAAATTATTTAAGAGCATACGCAATACATGCAGTTGAACATTCGCATACATCCTCGAAATTTGTTACAAAACGTAGAATCGAGGTGTTACTAAAGAATTTATTCGGACAATAAGGTAACAGTGAACACCAGTACCCATTTCTTGTTATTTCAAAAAACCGCTACACTATCCCACCCAAAATACCGTAACATAGCTATAGTTTTCAATTGCACCTACATTACAAAACAGGTACTACTTTGCCATAAATACATATACATATGTATGTATCTATATATATGGAAATAGTAAAGTTTCGCTACGAATAAATTTCCAACATTAAGAAAAAAAATTTATGTGGTTTATTTAATTTCATTTAATGTTTTATGAAAAAATATAATAAAAAAAACCAAATGTATTTTTAAAAATTAAATAAAAAACACATTTAATTTCAAAAGTTAAAAAACTAAAATTTTAAATGAGGCTAATTTAATAAAATAAAATACACATAGAGAGATCAAATATTTTAAATACGCAAATCTTCAACATCTTCAATATAGTTGCAGCATTAGTATCTTTTATGGAAGGAGTATTCAACAATTCCTGGAAATAGTTGAGGCTGTCAAAATAGAATCAATTGTTTTAAAAATATTTCTTTAAAAGAGAACAAACATCCACTAATTTCAATGCTTTTACTTCATATCCAGAGCTCAATGGTTCAGGATTTATTCGCGCTATATTGCTTTACCTCTTAAAAACAGACAATGCCATGCCAAGGTCATATTTATATTTGATTTCACCGTAGGTCAGTATTTGGTCTTTCGAAGAACCAGGGATGATGAAGCATTTTGAATTATTAAATTCAAAGTGCCAACTAATTAGTTGTAGGTTTAAAATATTCGGCTGCTTAGAGAGATAGAAAACTACGAACAAAATTCTTGTATATGTAATCAGTTAAAAACTTTAACTAATATCATGGGACAAGGTATAGAACAAAATCGTTACGAATTGCACAGACTTCCCCATTTGAAGACCACAAAATAGGTTTGAGACGACGCGACGCAAAGTGAAAAATGAAATCCCATTCGGAGTTGTGGTCAAAGGTGGCATAATTTTCAAGAGTTTGTGAAAATTTGGGAATGCATCCTTCCTGCAGATATAAAGAGCCTCGAGAGAAATGTTAATTGTTTTCTCTGCGAATCGGCGCTACCAGATCTTGACATCATTGGTACATAGTTCAGATGAATTATCGTGTAAGAGTGCAAGTTTCGAAGAAGTTTGACAAAACGCTGGTTCTCTAGATGAACGGCTTATATCGGTCGCTGTAATTATTTTATATACGCTCGGTTCTCCCATTCTTCTGGCAGCACTACACAATATAAATAATTTCGTTAAAATTCTTTCGTTAATACTCTGTTACGTATTCGGAATAGTTTTCAGAGCAGATATTCATATTGTTTTTGAAAACATGTTTGATATGTCAGTCTAGATTTTATATTGTGAGCAAAAGGCGTAAAACAGGAATCTAACTATTAATTAATAAAAAAAAAGTGCGTAATTTGAAGTGCTGGTTTTCTATTAAAATAAAACAGTAAAACCCATCTAGGCACCCTTCAGATCGATACACGATAATATTCTTCAATCATTGGTTTGATGAGATACAAGCTTTGGCTTGGCAAATAGTTTTTATTTTAAATCGTCGCTTTCTTTTTCTATACTCATATTCATCCTTTGGGTTTGCAGCATCTACCAATGCGATAGCTTCTGTCGACTATTGATTTTTTATTTTCAAAGGACAACTCAACGAAGAACTGAATGAAAAACATAATCAATACTTGAAAAATTACGGTTTAGATGGCCGAAGGCCGTTGAAAAGCAGCGGTTGACATGGTTGCATCTTTCCATGTCGAAATTATTTCCCTAGCATGAATGGCCGCAAGCTGTGAATTGAGGGAATCAAGCAGTTCCACCGTCCTTGTCGCACAAAACGTTCTTACTCTTCTTCACAAAATCCAAAATGTCGGTTATGATTGGCGTACTAAATAAGGTTCTGTTGCGAACGTGCCATTACCGAGAGACGCCGAATATATCGAAATTCATTATCATTTACGAATTTATTTCAATTACTTCAAAATTTTATTTCAAAAAAGGGAAGTCTAATTTTTACTTAAATCGTCACTTACGAACCGTAGTCTTTTACAAGGAAATCGAAGCACATCCATTTTTAACACTTGGAAATTGGCAAAACAAGACTTTGAATTAAAATAGCGTTCGTACAATGTAATTCAACATTGTTTACATTGTTCGTCGACAAGTTTCTATGTTAACTAAATTAAGGTGCGTGTACATGGAAATAATTTCCTGCGTGATGCGTCACTAATAATAATAATAATATATTTATTTATGGTTATTGTACACAAGAGTTGACATCTTTTCTTGTACGATGAATAAAGCGATGCTAGAAAAGTAAGTATTTAAAATAAGAATTAAAAATGTAAAGGAAATTTAAGCAAATTCTTATTAACTAAAGAAGAAGTTAAATTCAATTTCAAATATTGTACTACATTGACTGTCATAAACGCTCCAACAGTGCCAACATTCTAAGCATTTAACTGAAGATTATTCCATAAACGAGTTGTTTGAACACGATAAGAACCTTCCATGCAGGACTTATGAAATCGTGAAATCAATAGGGGTATTCACGCAATGTTGTATCAAAGAGTGTATCGTTGTAAAAGATGTATTTGATTACAACCCAGTAAAGTAATACAAGGCTTATGCATATAAAATGCAATACAATTGTCTTATATTTTTACATTCACAAATTGGCAGTGTAAACCGACTTGTATAGTCGTACTTAGGAGGTCAGATTGAATGTCAAATGTCAGGGTACGCATAGGGAGAGGGGAGTGTCCTAGGAAAATTTCCAGCGTGCCAAATGAAAGATCCTTTTGAGGATTATCGACTGGTGCACTCATATTTTTTCTAGGTGGTACTGGGTTGATTTAGCAGGGTGTTTAATTTAAATCTACTCGCATCACGGTTTTCCCCCACAAAAAAGGTATTGTAAATTTGTGTACCCAAAGCATAAGTAATGGCGCATCAAACAGTATGAAACTTTCTGGAAAACTAAATAAAACATCCACGAAAAACAAATTGGTGTGATCGATTTACTTTTTCTACTTAATAATAGTATTTGAAGTTCAGAAATATGCTTTAATTATTTTCAACCTTTTTTGCGCGGAGAGGGAGGAGCGGATCAAAAAACCAACTTTGGATTCGTCTTTAGTACGATGAAGGGAATGAAGTTATGAAAAAAAAGTTGGGGTGGGAGAATTTCAGGGTGGGGGTACTTACCCCACCCCCTCAAGCACCAAATATGGCATGTGGGTAATCTAATTACAGCGCCCGCCGAGCTCTATCGAATGGCGTTTTTAAAATTTTCATTCCGGTATATTTCGTAGTGTATTTTTCCACCCTCTTACATTTAACCTGAAAGCCACTTTTTCACTTTGTCGGACCCTGCATCATAACGTATGCCCCTAGAGAAAAAATTTTACATTAAAATTAAAGGTAACAAAATGCTCTATCCACTAGAATGTTTTATTTTCATTTCGACCATTTTCTTACTGAGCTTTTCCTTCCGAAGTTCAAAGTTTTTCCTCGTCTGGGTCCCATATACCCCATTGCTACATATGAGCTATTTTTCAATTTTCTTTTCGATCATAGGCAATTTCGATTACAAAACCTTTAAAAAAAATCCTCAGAAGCACTATTATTCCGTAAAGGGAAATTGTAAATTTTTACATCATCTCACGGCAAAAAGCGGCAAAAAGCCGTCGTTAAAAGGATGTTGTTCTACTATTATTAAGTTTTCTCCTAAACTATTAGCCCGAGCGGAAAACTAATAAGAAATAAACGTTCCAAACAAAACAGGCTTCATTTTATCCGCTCACATTATACTGAAAAAGTTTATAATTAAGTAGTAATAGTAGAAATAAAAACTTTGAAAACGACCAAAACGGTCAGAAAACGCCATGAAAAACCGGCATTTCCTTAATCTAAGCCGTTCTGTTGAGATAGTTTTGTTTTTATCTCAGCTATTTTTAACCGGATCTTCATAATTCTTTTTTTTTATAATGACTATGACTCCTGCGAATCTTGAAAATTTTTGTATTTTTACATTGGTTACACTGATACATTAAAGAGTGAATACTGAATACCCCTATTGTTCCTGCTACGTTGTAAATTGAAATATTTCTCGTAAGTTCCCTGGTTTGTTCGAGCTAAATAGAAAATATATATAAAACTAATGCTCGCCTTTTTAAATAATTAGCCAAGCAACATTCGAGCAAACGCGAAAGGAAAGGCGAAGCATGGTCAAATCTTCGCAGCTCAAAAACAAATCGAATACAGTCGTTGAGTGCCACTGTCACTTTCCTTGCACAGACGCTATCTAGCTTGGGAAACAAATTTCTACCATAAGTGAAGTGGGGCAAGACTAAATCTTTAATTAATCTTAGGCGCATGCTAACAGACCGCAGACCCTGTATAAAATTTGCTGACCATTTCGTGTGTTGATTCAAGATAACTGCAAGCGTTTTAACTTTACTTACCATAGTCAGCGAAATATTATTTAAAGCCACTAGTGAGATATCAATTAAACCGTTATTGTAAAATATAATACAATGAAACTTTGCAGGATTTAGTATCAAAAGATTACATTTGGCCCCGGTGTTGATTCTCTCCAAATCGCATTTTATACATTCAATACAGTCTTCAAGAAGACCGATCGGCCGGCTCAAATAGAGTACATCATCGATATATAAGTGAATCTGTATATCATGAACTGCATCTGGCAGATCATTGTTAAATAAGCTGAATAGCAATGGAACCAGTATTGAACCTTGAGGCACCCCACAAAGTAAAGGCAGTGCATGAATTATTATTTATATATACTCCTTGGCTGCAGTCTGCCAAGAAATCGCTTACCAGAGCAATGGCAGAACTACTAAGTAGCACCAAGTTTCTGGAGAAGGATACGATGGTCCACACTGCCGAAGACTTTCGAGAAGTCCAGAAGTACCAAAACATTGAAATTGTCCTCATCCAAGACATTTCTCAAATCAGAGCTAACCTTCAGAACTTCAGTCTCACAGCTGTGGAAGCACTGAAAACCCAATTGTCAACCTGCAAGAAGATTATTGGCCTCGAAAAATTCGTCTATCGGTTTATATAATAGCTTTTTAAAGGCTTTGGATATGAAACATAATAAACTTATTGGGCGAAAGTCATCTGGTGATTCAGGACAAGAGTTCTTCGCAATTGGAAGGACTGTTGCTATCTTCCAGGCAGCTGGAAAACAGGAAGACGTAAAGTGTGAGTTAACTATATGCAAAATGAATTTACCAATAAAGAGAAATAAAATCTTAATGAAATTAAGTGGAAAATTATCAGGTCCAACTGCCACAGACTTGATTGAATTTACAGCATCTACAAGCTCATTGTAGTCAACTTCACGAAAATAGAAACAGTTGGTATTGATATTAGATGAGATATCTCTTATCGGATTACCAGTTGATGTATGAGAATCAGACAACTGATTGCCACTGTGGGCAGAGCTGATAGACGTGAAAAATATATTTAAGTCTATGAGACTTAAATCACAAGTAAATTTGTTCCTTTTACCTCCACAGATACCTGCATGTCGCAAATTACGCCACAAATCTTGAGGCCTGAGATAGGTACGCGTCAAATTTGGGGCTGAAATATTGTCGTTTTGCTCGCCAAATTTCTGAAGTCACCTTGTTGCAGCTCATGTCTCTTCGGTCTGAGTATGCCTCCACCGTTGTTACAGGTATTCACTCTCAGCAATGAGAGATCGAATACCAGGTGAAAAACATGAACAACCCCTGCATAAATATGTATGTCATCCCAATGTAGGTCAGAACATTGCTCGAATAAAGAACTTTCATCAATGTTGTTAAAATCACGGTATGAGTAGACGAGAAAGGATAGTTCTTGATTAACAAGTAAGGTATTAGGAAGAGAATGTCATGATCCATTGTGCTAGCAGGATCAAGATGATTATGCGATAGTACCTTATCTCTATCAGTAACCAAAAGAAGATCTATTAGCGAGGGACTGACTACATTAAAATAAGTTGGGAAGATCTTAGCGACACTTAGGCTTAGAGTCTGTTAAAAATGCAAGAACCTATCTCTTTGATTATCTTGTCGATACAAGTTTACGTTAAAATCGCCTCCTAGAATGACATTTGGAACCATCTGAAATATACGTGATATAAAATTTTCAAATTGCTATACTAATAAATTTTATGGGAGACTCCTTTGACGAGAGAATAAGCTTCGCGTAAATTGCCACAATCGATATTTCCTGTCATTACGAAACAACGTATAGCCACGGATTTCAAAGAAAGGTGACAATAAGTCAGAATTTAACCATTTTTCGTCGATCAAAATCGCATGCAAAGAAACCAGAAAAAAATATAGCAAAACTCATCAATCTTATTTCGGATACTCCTAGCATTCAAGGTACAAATATTCATTCCACGAGATCGGGTACACATAACTTTCAACAAGGTTTTTACCCTGTCCAGAATAATACAAAAAAACAAAATTTTAATCCCCCCCCATCCCCTCCACCCACCCACACTCATCCACATGTATACGGACCTGATAGACACAATTAGTGCATTATATATTTCCATTGGGCGGTGGCAATACCCCAGAAAACGTACAATTCGTCGTAATTCGAAAAGAATTGAATTGCAGCGAAAGTAAAAAAGTCTGATTGGTACATCAAAGAAAGCGCATAATAATTGTTTAGTTTATCAATGGAATTGAACCACAATTTCCCTTAGATATAATCGCAGATTGTTCTTGCATGACCCCATTCACTTTACCACTTTTTGTAGTCGGGGTTGCCCACTATTATTGTGGGCTTCGAAGTCGCCCAAAAAAACGTTCAATATCATTTCCAACAAAGTTCGGCAATAAAAAAGCAGCTAAATGAAGATCCCCGCTCAAAAAAGTACAGAAAAAGCCCTCTTTGACCAATGCAAGAGAGAAGTGCATATGAGTTGCGTCAATATACAGACATTTGCAGGAAATGGGGTTCTGAATAATGTGCCATTCAAACTGTGCTAAAAACAGAAAAATGCAACAAATTCGAGCTTTCATTCAATAATTTTTCCCCAGTCATTTACAATATTTCAGCACATTTTTCGTCGACTGTCCAACCTTGACAGCGTTTCATTTTTTTTTTTAAATACTTATATTTGTTTCAGTTTTCACCCAACATCTACGATGTTCTACAAAAGTGTTCCTTTTTCTTAGATCTTTCCAAAGATGTGCTTGAATTGACCAAATTCTTCCTTAAACAGAAGCTATGGTCAAAAGTCAAAAAGGAGGCCAACCCTGACAACAATAAGGGGAAAGGAAAACTGAAGTGTAGGAAATATGATGTATCAATTTCATTTAAAGCAAGTCGCTTAACCTTCATTCTTCTTAATCAAAGGAATTTGGTACATTTTTTGCTTTTCTAGCTGGTTCCACGTAACGGACATAATCAAGCTTCTTCTACAAGATTTCTTAAAATGTGTAGAAGGATATCTAGCATTAAATGATAAATTGTCGTTTGTGGGCCTTTTATATCTAGCATTCATCCTACAAAATGGCGGCAATTAGCGCACGTTTTGATGATTACCACAGGTGTATGAAACCCTAAAGCTCAAATACATATGTTGAACAGGATCTGATAGGATTAGGATTGCAACTCTCTGCAATTTTTGTAGTTTTGAGATTATTAATTTAATTATCGGATATAGTATAGAACCCATGGATTCAAACGCAATTTGCATTCCACAATTTTTTGGCATCATATTCCCGGAAATTGGATCACTTGGAAAGCTTAATACATAGTCATTCCGTACAAATATTAGAGTTACTTTATGTTGCGATTCTATCTTTGTATTAAACTCAAATGTCAATAAAAAGTAAAAGGCTTAAATTATTATTTCCGAAAGTAGACACAACGGTAGAAATATTCAAATAAGAAGAAAGCAACTTTGTAACTAAGGCAATATTATTACTGTTATTTCGTTTAATTAATGTGGTACCCTCAGATTGCAAACGGTATAGGTAATTAGATTGCTATAATGTTCCCTATTCCCTTTCAGATGATAAATTCGAAAAGAAAAAATATACTTTTCGCGGAGATATTAAACGATATTTATGTCCATAATTGGATTGAACCAACTCAACTGCTCTATGAAGGCGGCCGCATTTTCAGCTTCTTTGAAATTGCATCAGACACTCCCATCTCGATGAAAGAAGTTTTTTCTTGGCATTGTCCCCCAGAATTGTATCAACGACAGATTCCCAAGCTTAACACACGCCATTAGACTCTAATGTATCCTTATCAGACGTTTTTAATCTACTTAGGACTCTTTACGAGGACCATTTGGATTTGTTTATTAGTAACAACTTTCTGTTTAGCGACAGTGCAACTGTCGATTTAAGATAATCTCAAGATACTGTAAGATTACTGCAGATTTATGACTTTTATAAGCTCTTCTTGGCATTGTTTAAGAAGTCCAAAATATTTTTATAATAACTGAGAAAAACAAAGGCTATTATTGTGGGACTGAAAAGCAAAGGGGGCAAAGTACACTTTTCACACTTTTGAGGTATAACACTTTAAAGTTTTGATATCCTAAATTCTATTTAAAGTTTTAATTTTTTGTAAGTAAAATAAAAATAATGCGCATATATTTTAATAATTTTTTGATGTGTTTAAGATAATGTTCGGTGGTTTTTGGTTGATCCCCCTTCCCTGTAAGAAGTGCCTATGAACAAAAACGCTTAGTTGTAAGTCGGTAAAATAAGGTTGCTATAAAACAGCACGGGATGGGAGTTTAGTTATATCTCGTTGGCATTAAAATTCATCAATTTTTAACGAAATGTTACTTGTACCCCTTTGTATTGGACCCCCTCAATTGACCGCGTTTTATTCACAACAATTCGGAATCTTTTAGAATTTTTTTTTACGTATTACGACTTTCTTTAAAGTAGCTGTGGAAATGTCATGCAATCACTTGTCAACTCCTACATTTTGGTAATGCTAACTCAGAATTAAAACTCGAATAAATTTCTGTAAAATTGTCCAGTTTAATAAAAATAAAAGTCCTTATTTATGTAGGAACACATTAACTTAGTACCTTGCGAACCACTCGCATTTTTACCTTTAGAAGTATGTTTAACCTTTACAAAGCTTATATGCAATTTTTTGCGTCACTAGGATGTTGTTAGTTAAATTTGTGAATTTCCTTTCACGAGCACGACTGCTAGCTCATAAAATCTGAAAAATAGAAGCGTGTGTAATTTCAGAAAAAGTAAACTTAGGCATTTGTTGAAAAAGCCGCTTTTGGCGTGATTTCATGCAAATGTTCTCGTACGGTTGCGGAGTTCTTACACATATGGAACTCAATGAACAAGAAGAGTACGGGTATGATTTTGGAAAACTAACTGCCATTCGGAAGCTTGAGCAAAACATATAAGCTAACCGGAAGAGGAACAATCCGCTTCAAAAACCTCTTGAGCGTAGAGCAGATAAATTGTTGCCCTAAAAAGAAGTGCTCCAGGGTCATTAGTAAACAAATATAAAGATAAAAACGATTGATAAAAGGAACCGCTTTAAGGAAGACTTGCCAGTGCACATAGAGGGGCTATTACGGATGTGTGTAAATAAGACCTCTAATTGGCAGCACCATCTGTCCAATCTCTCTGGCGCACGGTGACCTCAAAATATCAAAAAATGCCGTCACGAGCGAGTGTGGTACGGAATAGTTTCGCATAGCAAATGCAGGGAAGAAGAAGACGCATAACTTAGCACGACATTCTGGGTTAAAAGTTTTGTTCAATTTCTGAGTAAATTACTGATATTATTTTGGGGAAAGATGGTAAGTTAGCATTAATAGATTTTGACTTGTTAACTGAATTTAAAACTAAACGATGAGGATAAGTAATATTTGGTGATATTTGGAGAGTACTGAAAAACAACTTTAAATAATGACTTTTAATCAATGGGATACTTGAATATTGTCTGCATATCTGTATCTGTTTAGGAATGGTGTATGTAGGAGAATAATAACACTGGAGTGTCACTTTATTTTCGTTTTTTATTAAAATATCTTTCTTATTACTAACACTAATCTTAACAAAAAAATTCAATCCTTCAAACGTTAGACTTAAAGTCATTTATTCACTCCCAATGTATTTTAATACCCTCCACCCATCGCAGATTGATCTGTTATTGGTATCAAATACTGATTATTCCTTACCCAAAAATCAGTTAACGACATCCAGTGACTTCGACCACGATATCTTGTACATGACATATGACATCCCCTTTGATTCGAATGCAACTAGCTCCACTTTCACCTATTGCCTGTGATAGGCTTTTTAATAAGTGCTTAATGATGTCGTGGAAGGCTATTTACAACGATTTCTGTGCGGATGATAAGGTGGAGCACTTAACTGCTTCTCTAAAATATCTAAATATGTCCCAATTCGTACACGTATTTTACATTCCCGAAGAATGATCGTAGAGAGGGAATTACTCTATCAGAGATTCAAACGTACTAAATCCAACGATGACCTGAATCGTTATCGGATCTTCCGGAATAGAGTAACTGTAGTGATTGGGGCAGTCAAGCACCGGTGTTATGGCTCACAACTTAACTCCTATCAGCATGCAAGGAAACTATGGAGGAGTTAACTGAATCTGGGAATATATGGCTGCTATGCCCAATGAGAACACTCAAGAAAAAGATAAGTAAGGATGGGGACTGTAAATAAGAACACCAAGGAATACTTAAAGTTAGTGGTTTATATCACAATACGTCACAGTTAATACACTATTCCAGATTCAAATGGAGATATAGTTCCGAGATTACACATTCATGAACATAAACTTAAGATACTTATAATATCGACTATGTCACTTAATAACTAAAAAACTCGCTTATGTATCAACTTAATCTAAAATGTGGAATCGACTGTGTGGCGTTGGTAAATAGACAGTGAGTGGTTATCTTGCTCTACTCGTACCCTGGAACAAGATATTTTGTTTCAGTCGAGACCTAAAACAAAGTTTATGTGTTAGTAATGATCTTGTTCTAGTCGTTCCCCGGAACAAGAAACTTTACTTTGGTCGAGACCCAAAGCAAAGTTGTAATTTAATTTGTAGAATTCTTGTTCGAGTCGTTCCCGGAACAAGATACTTCACTTCAGTCGAGACCCAAAGCAAAGTTGTATTTGTAGTATTTATTCTAGTCGGTACCCAGAATAAATATCTTTATCTCAGTCGAGATCCAAGATAAAGGTTTGAGATTAGAAAGTGTTATTCTAGTGATACCCGAAATAACTATCTTTATCTCAGTCGAGACTCAAGATAAAGTGATTATGGTAACACAATTTATTCCAGTCGAGGACCAAAATAAATATCTTTATCTCAGTCATTACCCAAGATAAAGTTATTGAATTAGTAAAATCCATTCCAGTCGTTATCCAAGATAAAGTTATTGAATTAATAAGATCTATATTGTTAGCACTAGCCAAGTCGATTTCCAAATGATGCGCAATCTATGAAAGCTGGATGCGAAAAGAGAAAGATTCAAGTTGGCCTGCGACTTATATTGCCTCTGAATTGCGCACGGCACTAACAAATTACTTTACCTTGCGCATAGCAACCAAAGTACATTGACCTTAGCAGCTGTGCATAGCTCAGAAGAGTACATTGATTATAGCAACTGTGCAAAGCAACTGGAATTTGAGTATTTTTGTTGCCGTTCCTTATTAGAAGTATAATTATACAATAAAGATACCTATTACAATATTGCTAATTTGTTACTTAAAAATACATTTAAATGTACAGATGACTTAATCTAATTCCATTTGATTTGCGAAATGTAATTGAAGACAAGTTATTTTCCTCTCATTGGATTGTGTCCCGGATTTGTTTATATGGAATGTATAGCCATAATGTGTGGATTGTTATCTCCACTTAAAACTGCCTTATGGACGTGCTTGTAGGTAGGTATACATAGTTTCGTTCCCAACCTATTATCAATAATTAGAAATACTTGGAATTATAATCTTTTAAACGATTTTACTTTCAAGTGGCTATTTAATGTTGGTTTCAACAATAGCAGAGACCAGCCGAAGTGCAACCTGAATCCCGATAATGTAAACAAGTTTTTCACTTCAATTCAATGTGAAGTTGTTGCCCCAATGCAATAGTTACCTGATCTGGTGCCGTTAAGCCAAGCCAAAAAACATCATTCTAAGCTTGCCTTTAGGTACGTAGATGTAGACGAATTATATATGTGGTTAATAGCATTAAATCTTCAGCCACTGGGCCAGACAATATCTCTCCACGATTCATAAAAATATTCTTACCGTATATCGTCCACATTCTCGTCTATATATTTAACGCTTGCCTCACTACTTCTCACTATCCTTTGATGTGGAAAAAAGCGAATGCCGTGCCCATCCCTAAGTCTCGTAAGTCCTCCGAACTGGCCGACTATAAACCCATTAGCTTGCTCTGTTTCTTTGGTAAGGTTCTCGAAAAGCTGATACATGTCCAAATGGCTTCTTATCTTAAACAAAACAACCTCTTATTACGTTGGCAGTCCGGCTTTAGAGCACGTCATAGTTTCGAAACAGCTTTACCTAAAATAGTATCTGACATAATTGACTGACTCGATTGACAACGAACACATAACAACACTGGTTCTTCTGGACCTCAGCAAGCCCTTTGATTCAGTGAATCACATTAGGCTTCTTAGTAAGCTCCAGCAGCATTTTGGGTTTTCGGGCATGGCAATGAATTTCATCAAAAGCTTTCTGGAGTGTCGCAGTCAGTCGGTAAAAGTGAATAATACCACTTCGTCACCACTTTTCCTTAGCTGTGAAATTCCCCAGGGATCAATATTTGGCCCGCCTCTCTTTTATTGCCACATCAATGATACCCCAATGATACTACAGGATTCAAAAGTCCACCTTTACGCTGATGACGTGCAGATTTATTTTGACCGACAAATAGGGCTTGTCGAAGATTGCGTTTCTCGGCTAAGCAACGATCTGCAAAAAAATATCTGACTGGGCCCATAGTAACTATCTAACGCTAAATCCGCTCAAGTCTAACTGTATAGCATTGTACAGGAGAAATTTAGATGTTAGTATTCTCTCCGATAATTATCAACAGCACTACCATATCATACTCAAACTCAGTCAAAAGTTTAAGCATAGAAATAAATCAGTGGTTAACTTGCTGCAATCACATTTCTTCTGTTTTAGGTAAAGTGTATGGATGCTTACGTGAGATGAGAACGTCCTCTAGCATACGATCGACTCATATATGTATAAAACTTGCTAAATCATTGGTACTACCTTGCTTAACTTTTGGCAGCTTAATTTTTTCCAAACTCGATTCCGGCTGCCAAAAAAATTCGAATGTCGCTTACAACGATACTATCAGGTTTATTCATGGGTTGCTTAGATTTGGTCATATCTCTTCCTGTGTGGACTCCTTTGTCGGATGCTCACTTGAAAAACACTTGTCACGAAGACGATTATTATTCCTGTATTATCTAATCCACGTAAAGGAGCCAAGTTACTTACTTGAACGAATACAATTTGTAGGATCGGCCCGACATCGAAACATTCTATTACCAAGTTTCACAACCTTATCAGGTGACCGCTCTTACTTTGTGCAGGTGATCCGCTGCTGGAATTCTCTGGCGTTCAATATTCAGTGCGTGTCGGATCTCAGCACGCAGCTAAAAGGTTGCTGGCATCAGCTCCCATAACGTAAATTCGCAAACTAATAGTTTAATCATTTCATTGGTAGAATATGCTTTAGATCTTATATATTCAGTAACTATGTAGATTTTATAGGTGTATAGTTAGTTAGTTAAATTTTAGTGTGTATTTATCTATCACTACTTCACCAGGTAAATTTTCCCTACCGAGTTAACACGTACAATTATAAGATTTGTAATCTTGTGTACCAATTAACCAGTAAAATAAATAAATCAAATAAAAAATAAAATAAATAAAATTAAATGCAATGTGCTAATTCTACTTTAGTTCAACTACAAAAAGGAAAGGGGCAAAAAATTACAAGTTAGTCTAATCCTAAATGCATCATACCAATTTAGCAGGAATGATTTTGCTAAAATTGCATGTAAGATTGGTCTACTCACGCTTACAGCAATTCAGTTATCAATTTTTCTAACACAAGCTATTATAAAATGCAAAAATTACAAAAATAATGAAAAAAAAAGAAAATAACATAATAAATGCAAAATTATTAAGTATTACCACAAGGTTACTAAATCAATAAACCAAAAATAAATGAAAATAATAAACTAAATTGCATGTGAAATTGCAATATCCCACCTTCGGGCATTTATTAATTTGGATCAACATTTTTTCACTAATTTTCACATCTATTATTTTCACTGGAACACCTTATTGCTTCGCTGATACAGAAAAACTGAGAGGCCGATGTCGCTAGCACTTTTCATAGACCGTCAACCTCTATTTTTTGTATAAGGTATATCCATAATTGAAATTTCTCACTAAATTTCAATTCAAATTTCTACACAATTATTTTCCACATATTGAATAGACAATTTTTCATTATTCAGCATCTTTATCTCGAATTTTTTAATAAAATTTTTCATTTAATTTTTAAATTTTCAATATTTGCCATAACATAGCGACTAATGCATTCCACAGCATAATTTTATAAAACTCTCTTGTGGAATGTAGTTTTTTCTCGTCTCTTTCGCACGTTCCTTCTCTTTTCCTCATATTATTTGAAATTAGAATCTTTAAAATTCGCGATATACCTGAATTCGGGCAACGCAATTGAATTCCTCTCGGAAAATACCTTGAGATGATGTGTCAAGTACCCTCAAAGTACGAAGTTGTCAGTTCGCGGTTTGAGGTTGCGTGCGTCGTGTAATGTTTTTTAATTTCGTGTGTTCGTGAAGTGTAGTGAATAATCATCAGGTGAGTTACCTTTTTGGTGTATAATTGTGATTTGTAAATGATTAATAATTAATAATTTTGTTCTAAAACGTTGGATTTTTCAATAAATCAAAATTTTCAAATTTTCACAGGTGAACATAATTCATTGATTTCACCTATAATAGCCATAATTTCTAACCACGGGGCTATTGTTCTGTACATGTACTTCCCTGGTTGTGATTAACTTATGTTCAATGTCCAGCTACAAGGAATTTCATTGCAAATCAATAATTTGATTTGCCTGTGTTGTTGCCTTTGGTTCGCCAATAAATTTTTATACCCTAGATGAAATCTATAGGGTATACCTACTAAGTCTGTCATTCCGTTTGTAACACCTAGAAATAATGATGGTAGAGCAAAATGGATTGATATCCTAAAATGGACTAAATCGGGTAACTCCTTCTTGGTGTTTCCATATAAAAATTTAGATCATCATTTAGATCAGTCCAAGACATTTTTATTGTACTAAAAACTTCTTCGGAATACGAAATCCTATAAAATTGGTTATAATCATTTTGTCTGTCCGACAAACCGTCCTAGAAATATATGAGAAAAACCACTTCAAAAGTCAATCTTGCACTGAAGGGTGACAATACGAAATTTCATAAGGGCATTCATCTAGGGTATCATAAGAATTGGTCTTAGACCAATTCTAGCTTTTTTAATTGTTTTACAAGAAACTTGAGCGAATTTCTTCTATAATTCATTGTCTTGTGTATTCTTATAATTAAATTTAATTCGGTGTTTTACTAATTTATTTTCAGATGGACTTCAGTAATAATACATTTGTACCTGAAGAGGTCCGATGTATTTAGGTAAGTATGGAATCAATCATTTAATTTGATTTAAATTTCTAATTAATTTGTTTGTTTGTTTTGTTTTAGTTGTGGAAGTGATTAGTATCGAAAAAATAATGACAAATGTGGAGCTCAAAGACGCAAAAGGAACTGGCAATAATTCCGTCTAAATCACATCCCATTTGATTGGAAAGGTCGAAATAATTTAGCAACTTGGGCATGGTGAAGAGTGTTGTTTGCACCGGGGCTGATCCTAGTCGACGTCACCATACCACTCACAAAGGATCTCGTCAGAGAGTACAGCTAGTGAATCTATCCACCTATCTTATCTTATATTAGATTATATATGTAGGTAGAAATTCTGCAAGTTTTATTGAATATGTGCGAGTCCATATTAAGCTTTTTTAGGTGCTTTTTATTCTTGTAGAATTTTTTTATTTTTTTAAGATCAGTACAGATACAAAAGGTATATGTTGGTATGAGTCTGAGTCGTGCGAAGCTTTGGAGATGCGCTGGTAATTACCTTTGTTAATATTTGGGTTATAAATTGGAAAAATGAGTACATATAAATGAAATGAAATATAAACTAGATACCAAATAAGAAAAGTAAGCTACATAAATAAAAACATACACATATGTATATTTAATTGGGCGTGCAATGGAGCCAACACAGTTCAAGTTAAAGAATCTTATTAGTAATAGTCAACCGCTACGGAAAAGCTAATCTCACTGTGGATGTGCAAATCCAAATCCATGTATCTTCTGTACAAAATAGTCTTTAAAAGAGCACTCTGACCTAAAAAGTGATAAGAATTTTTTACAAATTGTAGTATACGGTGTTGCTAAGAATTTTTAAGATCTTCAAGACAAAAGTGTTGTAAAAATCAGAATTTTTAAACGTCACGTGTTGTTAAGATATTTAGAAAAATTTAAGTAAAAAGAGCAGAAATAAATTTAACGGTGTTAGTAAATGTAGTAAGCCATACTGCCGAAATAGAAGACTCTATATATGATATGCTGCAAGAATAAGGTAAACTACTGTTTTCACTTTAAAACATGTAAAATGAAACTAGTAAATTATTTCAATATGTGGAAATTCGTTGGCGAATTATTGTAGCAGCCCGTTCGGTGTTACAGAAGTACGCAGTATTGGTGAGCAGCATTCAGTCGAAGAACTAGAGGGAAAATTTTGGGACGAAATGAAAATTAAATTGCTTAGAACCCTTAGGTTAGAGCGTGGAGTAGCTTTTCTAGGCCAGTTACCAAGAAAAGCAAGTTCTGGCAATTAGTAGCAACCCAATTTAATAAAAAGCAATACAACCCTATGAGCAATGACCTAGAAAAAAAAATTCAACAACTCAAGAAAACTTATATAAGAAATACGGAACGAACGAAGAAAATGGAAGAGAGACCCATCACCATCATGGGATTATTTTGGTGTATTGGACCGGACACTTGGCACAAAAGCCATTGTTCAACCTCCGGCAGGTGTTATAGGAGACGTTATTTCTGATGATAATAGCCGAACGACCTTTAGCTTCCTCCAGTTCTGAGTAACGTGCTACTCCTGGGAAAAGGAAGAAAATCCTTACGGGTGGAATACAAGTAGCAGAAATTTCGGTGGCATATTTATTTTTAATAAAAATACGAGAAATGTTTTATAAACTGTTCTTTTATTTATTTATTTAGATTTAAGTTACATACATTTTAGTAAAAAAGGATGTTTAATCGGTTACTGCAATTTAGAAAATGAGAATATGAGATTTAGTAAAGAAACTTTATCATAGAAAAAACCTATAAGAATATGCCACTTATCAAAGTTAGCGCGCACCTCGCGAAAAATATGTCAAGGTGTCTCGCCACATTGCGCGGTGCTACAGCGTTATTAGAATATTCACATAGGTTTAGAATGAAACCATTTTATTTCTTAACTCTTGGCGAAGCCTCGCGCGGCCTTATCTCGCTTCGTAGTGCACGTCACCTTACACGTATATTTTACGTAATACTAATAATAAATTTACTCAAGAAAATCACTTTTTATCACATTTTAATTTTCACGCGTACTCAAAACACCGGCATAACTCGAATTAGATTTGAAAATTGAAACTGCGATGACATTTACGCAAATGACTCCCCAGAACAATTCTAAGTTGGAAAGGGAAAACGGAAACACATATACAAGGCTCCGCTAATTAATTTGAAAACTTTGACTCTCAGCGATGTTTATGCAGAGGACTCATCAATGAAATTCCAACTAGAAAAGAGTAAAAAAAACGTGTACAGGCAGGCACCCTGTCCTAACATAATTTTGAACTTCAAAGTGGGTTTTCGCTTCTTTCCTGCAAGACATTTACATCTGTTTTTCCTTGCTACTTATTCCCTCGATAAATTTCTGGATAAATCCTTTCATGCAAGACCATATTTTCGCTGGGGTGGATAAGTAGGAAATGAGTTGGCAGAAGAACTATTTTGCTCCCTATCGCTCTCCCAATGCCCTCTTCTTTGGTGGTGGTTGATTTTTATTTATTTTTTTATTTTTGTAGTGAACATTCTAATTATGGCCCAGAGTATTTAATGGGAGGCGGGCAGCCATAAAGACTGCCAAGACCAAGACCTCTACAACCATAACATGTAAGTCTATGTTGACGTCCTTTCCTATCCTTTCCCATCTTGTCCTCATCTCCTTCTGCATTTCAACCTTGAATTTTTTTCTCGCCATTAATTCTTTTGTTGTTGTGCATGTGAAATCAGGCAGAATAAATTTTCATAACCCACTCACTACTATCCGCCATTAGCAGTGGTGAGCAAACAAGCCGGCTTATCGAAACCTGTCACCAGGTGAGCTGATGAATTCGGTTGGCAGACAAGATTAAATGTCCTTCAGCCCTAATCAAAATAATACAAGTCACATAACAGGCCAAAAATAAACAGACCTTGAAGATTCCAAAGTAGCCGCCATGGGTAAAGCGCCCATAAAAACGGGGCCATCTCAACAAGGTCAGAATGTCATAATGGATATTGTTCAGTCCGCACATAGATATGTTTAGAATCCCACGATGAATTTCCTACTGTTACAGATGTTTACAAATCTTTATTGCAGCAAGCAAAATAATACACCCTCGATGTACTTCCAGGTTCACGTTGAATCTACCTAAAATACAAAAAGTAGGACACAAAGTATCACTCAATTCAAGATATATATTAAAATACAATAGAACACTTATCTAATTAAAGTGTCTTGCATATCATTTCTTAGTTAAAAAGAACTAAGCAGATCCATTCTAAAAAAGTATCTAATCTGACCATAAATCCCCGCTGCATAAAAAGCGGCCACCATTTGATCCAAAAAGAGAAAATAATCAAAAATCCACTTACAAATAAACACAAACTTATCCATGTATACTGACCGCCGTATATGTAGAAGTTTGTGATGACAGCATATGACATTACGTCAAACAGCTGTCCATGTACGAAAGAACGAATTCAGCGTTGCCAGAGCAACACCTCATGGGACCGAGGCATAACCGCATACAGCGGCTATATAAAGCCTGTAGATGGCGCCATTCTTTTGGCAGAGTTGATCTGTATCAGAGCTGATCTAAGTTTAAAAAATCGCGTTTCCTACCTTTTTTTAGAGAAGACAATTCCGGTCAGGGATAACCTGAATTTCCTATCCTTTTATACTGAAAATAATTCTGGTCAGGAATAACCTGAGCTTCCATCCTGTTTACAGAAGATAATTCTGGTCAGAGATAATCTGTAAATATTTATCATCTTCAAGCGTATGCACTATATTTGTTCTGTGCCACACGCTGCAGCACACTGCTACACGTTTATTCACCCAGTCCTGCTGCCCACACGTAGCAGCACTTCCCAAAGAATTTCACAGAAACTATTCTGCGCATCAATTTGCTACGTTCGATCCTACACGTATTAGTATTCAAAACAAATTTACAGAATTTCATTCTGTTAACAGAAAATTTATTCTATCCTTTTCATTTTTGTTTTAGAATTGATATCCTGACGCCATTATGACCGTTGCCCGTTTCAAACATTAAACTGACGAACTCACTGAATTTATTTTTTGGTTTTTGTTGAAAAATTGAATTATTAACATAGGGTTAAGTAATGTTAAGATTTTGAATTAGTGTTGAATTTTTTTGTGCTATTAGTATAAGCAAGTTTTACTATTGAAATAAAATTTTTATATTTGAAATATTAAAAACTGAGTTGTCCTTTACACCGGCTCTCCTCCCTAAGGGTTGAAACTTGACCTGACAGATATGGATATGAAACCACCAAACCAAAATTCTTGGACTGTTCAATGAAACCTAGTTAGGCGGCCATAATGAATTTGACTTCCCGAAAATATTTACAAAAGAGAACACTTGTGCCCATTTTCTAAACTGATCTGATGAGCGGCGGGCACTTTCTATGAGGATGCCAGGCTTACCTTTCATAACATTCATTCACATTCATAGACAAATGAACCAGCTATGAACTTCAAACGTAGGTTCTATATAAGCGCAAGATTCATTAAGCATTGTGGGCACACGAGAAAAATCATCTCAATGCACACCCGTACCTGGGTACCTGATACATTTTCTTTGGAATATTAATTATTATTGCGTTCACATAATTTTTTTCATACCTATTGATTTTAAACTTTTTTCTTACTAATAATAACCCAGGTATATGTGTTTATAATCCAAAAATGCAAATTTATTTTTAATTCTTTTTGTCTTTTATGACCTACATGAAAGGATATGCTCAGCGTGGTCGACAAAATTCTCTGATTTACTGTATATCATTTCTTTTCCATTCAAAGTGTTTTTGGTGTGTTAGTGCGGCATAATTTGTGAGAAAGTTTAAATTATACCTCGAAAATTGCTTCTAAAGTCCATTATATTTGTTGAAACTCCAATTTACTCTTTTACCATACAAAACTGATTTTCATACCTACTGCATGAAGAACACTCATTTTATCTTATCTACTGTGCCGCCCACCTCAAGCAGGGAATATACGGTATATAGTGTAATACTCGATCGATGTATAAAAATCTAAGAAATTTAATTGTGAAAGAATCTTTGAATTTTTGTTTTAGTTTTCGGTAGGTATTTCTGTTGTTAATTTATAGAGTTGTTTTAGCGTACAAAAAAAGTCTAATTATTTTTCACAGTGCAGAATGGATATGGCTATGGCTACATTCAATGAAATGTCGTACGAAGAGCAGCAAGAGTAGGTACGCTAGAAATGCATTGAAAGATTCTAAAGAAGTCGAAGTTGGAGAAACTTCTACGGCTTGTCTTGAACTTGATAGTGATGAAACCAGTGATGAAGACTGGCTTCCTCCCCAAACCATGAACCGAGATGACAATCCTGAAGAATTAGATATTGACGATGTATATTCAAATGATTTACGAATTGAATGCAGTGAGGAAACTGATGAAGATAATGAAATGTATGCTGAATCCGGAGAAGAAGCTGAAGATAACGTTGCCCATGTTTTACGTGGTAACGATAAAACGAGTTGGAGTGCAGTCCTCCCCAAAATGTCAGAATGCCGAGGAATAAATCCTCCGTCATAGATATGATTTAGCCCGATCAAATCAAACTTTATCAATACGTGATACTTTGAAGTGTTTTCTTGACAGTAACATGTGCGATATAATTATTCTGGAAACAAATCGCAAATCAAGATCTATCCATGCTGGTCAAAATATTAAAAATCCCGAAAATGAAAAAAACTTGGAAAGAATTGAAAGTAGAAGAATTTGACGCGTACTTGGGAATATGAGTTACGGCTGGAGTTCATCATTCGAACAGTGAACACACAAGGGAGCTGTGGAAGTTAGATGCGTATCCAATCTACAGTGCAGCCATGTGTATAAATCGGTTCAAGGCTATTGCCAGATTTATTCGGTTCGACAACCCGAGCTCGAGGCCAGAACGAATAAAGGACAATAAAGCAGCCGCAATCCCGGATTTGTTTATAACGTTGAACGCTAATTTGCATAACAATTGATGAACAGTTGTTTCCATTCACCTAATATATGCCGTCATAATTTCAAAATATGGCATGAAGGTTTGGTGGGCTTGTGATGCAAAAAATTCATTTGTATTGCAAGGCCAAATCTATACAGGAAAGACGGCTAGGACCAGTGAAACCAATCAAGAAGGACGTGTGGTGAGAGATTTGTATTTGCCGTATAAGGGTACATTGAAAAATTTTTTACATTTCTCCCACTCGCACGTTTTGTAATGTCATCGGAGTTATCTTTAGTGGGGACACTGAAGAAAAAAAAAGGTTATATTCCGCCACAGATGCTGCCATCTAAAACACGTGAAGTACATTCCACCATTTTTGGATTTAATGACAACCTAACTATTTGTTCCTACGTTCCAAGAAAAAACAAAGCGGTCGTTATGTTGTATACGCTGCTCTGCATTGATGCAGTATCAGATACACTCCAAACGCATGAAATAATTGAATACTATAATAGGACGAAAGGTGGAGTAGATACAGTGGACAAGATGTTGGTCACCTATTCTGCTCATTGGCTTTTTTCCACAATATCCAAGATGTAGCAGCGCTGGCTGCATACATTATTTTTTATGGAAAATATTCCAGGATACAACAAACCAACTGATTCCTGGAGTTCTTTTTTGAAAGAATTGGGGAAGCAACTGGCATTGCCGGCTATCAACATGTGCTCAAAAACACCAAATGTGTGTCGAAATTTCAGCACGAGAAATGGGATCGAGAGCATTCTGGGCCATCTTATAAACATCCCAATTTCGTCAACAACAGGAGCGGCAGTTCCTGCACGGGATACTTCAGAATGTCTGGCAGTAGTTGACAACTCCAATGTATGCATGTCATCATTAAAAAAGAGGTATCGCAAATTGCGGCGTACACCGACATGAGCACCGGCTATGAAAATTCACTTACGCAGGTCCTCAAAATTCAACACTCACCCCACATATACACAAATTCTACGAATTTACCTAAGCTACGCTACTTTACTCTACGTACAAACTACTACAATAAAAATTATCGTTTATAACTAAAATTCAACACAAATCACAATATCATCCACCTTGGCCTCACCATTCCACCGATCGACACTGTTGGACTTAATCTACTACTAGACAACTTTTCGATAACCTGTGATTTTCACGATTAGGGCAACTCATGGATCCTTCACAAACAGGACCATAAACCTAGAACCAGTTTTTGTTAGAATTCCTTGAATTCCGGATACCAGTGGATGCATCATGCGGCTAGTGAAGCCCAAGGTTGTGTAAGTAGGAAAACAGAACCATAAAATTCTACTTCTACCTTCAGACAACTAAATTGTTTTACCCTGAAAACCAAGGTCGCTTACCGTGACTATTCCATTAATGTGACAAGTAGTCCTTAAAAATATCGTACCTTTAACATCCTAAACGGATAAAACGTTATCTCTAAATAAGTTTTTAATTTTGGGAGATTTCTTAAAGATTATTTTGACAAAAATGAGTGAAAATGTCATTTTCATGAATGTCCTCTACCATTGCATGGCAATAAAACTGAGAAAATTCCACACGATCAGCGGTTTTTCTTTACTCTCTTTCTCTCTTATGAAGCAGAACTTTTTGCAGCGTCCTAAAGAGAAATAGAGGAAATTTTTCACCCAGTGAAACCCAAATTTTCATCCTATCCCTACAAACCGAGTCGAAAATTTTTAAGAGAAAAATCCATTCGCTTTCGTATGTGTCTAACGCTAAAACACAGTAGAATGATCCAAGTGATGCAACTGCAGTACACCACAAGCTCTGGAGCTTGAGAGATAAAGTGAAATTCGTGTATAAGTTTTCTAAATATGTATAGAACCAGTCGAATGTCATTGCCAAGTGATATTTTCTGTAATATACTATGATGTTAGCTCTGATGTATGTCTTAGTTTTTAAATTACATATAGATGATCAAAAAGTTCAAGAGAATTAGAAAATGTCATTACCGTGCACGTCATTCTCGTTTTAGCATTAAACCACGGAAATGACTTGGATCTAGGTATAAAAAGGAGGACAAGTATAAGTTCTTTCTCTATGAGCTCTCCCTCGTTTTCCTGTACTCTATACATCTTGGGGCTTTGTTGAATCAACTAGATGTTGTCGTTATTTCTTCCTCTTGTTTACTCTTATTAATATTATTATTTCTCGTTCTGTTGCAAGCCATGGACGTCAATCTATTACTAGTTAGAGTAATTAGTTATTGGAATGTGCAGATAGAAAAGATTAGTTATATGGAAAAGCTTAGATCAGTTTCTAAGTAGTGAGGGCATTTTTTGCGAACACAAAACTGACTAAGGTACCATTATGCGCATGTAAGTAGCAGTCAAAGGTATGTAAATCCTGACCATCCTAATCAAAATGGCAACTCCAAACTAAAATTACTTTCTTTAAGTCAGTGAAGCAATCCCATTTGTTAGAAGAATGTAGAAAACAGTAAAATATGCCAGAAGTATTAACTCGAAAGCCGTGAGCGAAAAGATAAATTTCATATTCAATGCATTTACAGCGAACAGAAAGTATGCCATACTACGAACTTCGAGATCATACTGGCCAGTGCGACTCATCGAAAGTGATAGCAAAACATTTCATATGTAATCACTGAAAGCTAAAGATAAAGTGAATGCTCAATGCATATGAATAATTCATAAATATTGCATGCATCCCTTAATCCAAGTAAAAGAGGAAATTTCCATAAACTAGTGGCAAAGGAGATACCGGCAGATGCGATTTACCTAAGTATGAACTAAACCACCCATAGAAATGATGACGGGTAAATAGTGACCGTAAACCACTTCAAACCCTGTTTACTGCACTGCACATATCGCAATCTTAATATATTTGGCACGGACTAAGTTCGCACCGATTTTGCAATGCGAATAAATTTGCAAACTTTTCTGAGATTAGTTTTCTGATTTTGTGTGAATTATTTTTGAATGCGATAACTTTTATGTGTTCATGAATTAAAATCGCTTTTAATGGATTGTGAGAGGGTGGAATTTCGATTAAGTCTCCTTATTTTACTTGCAGAATAATAGAATAGAAACGTTGATTCCGTCTTCTTCAGACTATTTGCAAAGTTTCTCGTTTGAGACTCGGTCCTTCCTGAGAATTTTTAATATTCAACGTAAACATCTATGTACAAAAGTTCGAAGTCTACAATGGGGTGACTTTCGTAACACAACCATACAGATCGCACTAGGATACACTGGACTTCAATAGCAGCGATAGCTGACAAATAAGATGAGTTGAAGTCAAATTTGGCAATTATGCTAAAGAGAGGCTTGGCAGCTCTTTTTTTACTTCATTGAATAAGAAACCAGCTGAATGTCCTCTAGCTGAGTTACCAAGTTAGGTGTTGTGTTCAATTAATCGTTATTAAGTAGATATAGAAGAAAGTAGATTGGTTTGCTGTTCTTCTCCAAACTTATCTGAAGCTTCTGATAAGCTATGATTTCTAAATAACATACTACAAGTGTAACGCAAATACGACACCAGCCTATTACTTAAAGGAGAGAAATCATCTATCAGACATTTCTTGCAGACAGAAAGTTGATTTTGAATTGAAATTAGATGGAAAGGAATAAAATGGTAACAATAGTCACAGTTGATAACCGAGAAAGAGAGAAGGATTGTGAGCTTTCTGTATAATCCCAACTTCAATATGTACCTATGTCGACAATATGAAGAAAAGGATTTGCGAATTATTATGATTCTGCTAAAGGAGATCAAGGTGTTTGTGGGATAAAAATCCAACCACCTCTAGCAATATAAAAAAACATCTCTTTAATTCCAGAATACATCTTTAATTAAAAACTGCAGACAATCTTCCAGCCAGGCTCACTAATAAATTGCTCGTAGAAATACATAATCTACAAAACTTACAGTACCTAAGGAGCAAATACATTTTAAGATATCACTGCCCCATCAATTAATTATATTTAAGCGGATGAATTGCAAAGATTTTTCATGAGCAAGAGAAGTAATCTCATCGGGATCATATTCTGATTGCTTGGTTGTCCGAGTTAACATAGGAAACAAGCCCTTCTCTGAGGGTAGATTTAGTTCCCACAGAGATGCAATCAATTATCGTAGCGATCTAATTAAAATGATTAACTCATCATTGCTGAAATAAGGTCGACAGTAGAGTTCTTAAGTATCATAGTGGCCGGAAATATAAGTCTGACCTAAATAAAATATATTTCTGAAAATCCCTGAGGTTAAGCACTTAATCACGCAGAGTAGGGATAACTATAGACAAAAGCTGTGAGCTTCAAATGATAGATTCCATCGGTGTGCTGAGTTTCCATACGGATAGATGCAATAAAAACTCTTACTAAGATTTAAAAAAATGATTTATAGTTTAATAGAATATTTTATAGAATAGATTTATACGTGAAAGAAAATGGGTTAGTATTATAGAACGGACATCTAGTTTTTAGGATTTAGAGCTCTAATAAAATTAAAATTTATACTCCCATATATGGGCCGGGGCTGGTCGCACAGCCTTAGCTTCATTGGATATTTTCCAAAAGAGAGCCTTCCAGCTCATTGGCGATTTGGCAATAATTTGTCATATCGACTCACTGGAGCACCGCCGCAATGTTGGATTCCTTTCGCTCCTGTATCGCTATATGCATGGTCAATGTTCTGATAAAATATCTAATCTAATCCCTTGTAGAGTGATTCCTGCACGCAATACTCGCGTTTTAAACCGCGCTCATCCTTTAACCCATCAAATTACTTTCAGCCGTACAGTAAAAATCCGTGATGCTTTTTTATCCCGAACAGTGCGAATGTGGAACAGCTTACCATCTTCTGTTTTTCCCCCGGCATACAATCTGCGGAAGTTTAAGGGCGACATACATCGGCACCTGCGCCACTCACCTCATATCCCCTAATCCTTTCCCTATCTCCTTCCTGCCATGCTGTGCTTTGCATCATAGGGTATCCCCTGAGCGTGGCTTAATAATAAAAAAAAAATACAATAGAAAATATAAAAACTGTAAATGTGCATTAAAAAAGTGGAAATAATTTTTCTCTTGACTTAATGGGCACAATGTTTATCAAAATATTTATTTAAATCACTTTACATTGAATTTGCTTTTTTTTGTATACCCTCGAACATTTAAAATTTTATACACAAATGTAATATAATTTCAATATTCAATTTAATGTCAAATTAATGGAAACTCTAGAGAACTTTTGTGTTGTAGGTATACTTACTAAGTGAAGGGAGAAATCATTTTCTATTTTTTAGTGCAGATTTTGAAACAAAGCTTTGTTTAAAAGAATAATTTTTATATTTTTCTTTTTTTAGTTTTAATTATGCTCAAAAAATATAAAATTATATCATTAGGAAATTTTCAGCACAAGACAAAGTGATGTTGGAAAAATCATTATAACTTGGCTAATTAATATAAGATTCAGTTTTCTTGCACATATTTAATTTAAAACTAACAGGGCTATATAATCGTACCAAATTACTACTCCTGGAAAATTTCTTTAACAAAGACTCGATTTGAAAAGAAATTGTTGGAAATTTTTTTAAAGACGTTGCCTTGAATTTGTACAAATTGCAGCCCATCCCAGTCAATTATGGTGTTTGAATGAAATGCTAACGACTACGTTTTTGTGACAAATATTATCACCAGTTTTAAACAAAATGACAAATTGTCAAAAACGCTTCACTGCGTTCATCAGGCAAAAACAACAATTAGAGCTTTTCTTCCAGCTTGAGCTTTATTTTTATGTAAATCACGTACATCGGCACGAAATTACAGCTTGAGATTTTCGGCCAGTTTTATAGCTAGCTTTTCTAGCTGACACTATCACTTCGCATTGTTCTTATTTATTATTTATTTATTTATTTATATATTTATTTATTTATTTATTTATATACATTAATTGTTTTAAAATAGTTCTTAATCTAAGCCTATGACTGGATACAATTAATGTGTTTAGGCCCACTAGGCCATCTGGGCAGCTATCAGAGATGTTGTCTGACTTATGGTTTTGCAAGCTTATTATTTGTGCTCCAAACTGAGGTTTCCTTACATGCTATATATACTATATTTTTATATATATGGACGCCTTAGCCTTACAAAAGCAATAAAAGTACTTAGCTTTTCGATTCCAAAGATTTTATTATATTGCAATATTTTCGGTGACCTGATAATTTCATATCCCCCCCCGCTCCCCCACCAGCTTTAAAAAAAAAACTTGCAACAAAACCGTTTTATAATTTCGATATCAAAATTTCCGATAACGTTGAGAATGAATAATAGATCACTGTTATTGGTTCAGCATTTGGACCAAGGCAGTTGTAAGCGTTAAATTACAAATCCTCCATGCATGAGAACAAACTAACACTGCACTGTCAAAACCCTCGAGACTACTTCCCAAGCCATGAAACAGAAACCTATATGTGTGCGTGCGTAGTCCGTTTTCAAAAATGTTCTATATTGATACATATGGAAAAGTGCAAAATATTGACTTTAGATATGCTATAGAGCCTAAACTACTATCCATAAAGGAAAATATCTTGTATTAATTTAAAGCTTGGTTCCTTACCTTCCCAAAGGCTACACTTCCTATATATCTTACTTAACAAAATATTAAAATAGTTTTGATTACAAAGTAATCTTACCGAATCTGTAGGCAGCTACATTCGATATCATCAGCCCACGCCATGCCATGACGGCACAGCGACATTTACAATGATTACTCAGCTGAGAATTTTTGTTTGAGGAATCGTAGTAATTTGGTTAAGATAAATTTTTTTAAATAATTTTGTTAGGAAAGGTATGAAAATTTTATTACGGTTCAGAAGATAAGAAAGCAAGCTTAAGATTATCAGAACACCATTTATCTGTATGAATAGTAGTTTAGGGCGGAGGAGCTATTCAAATCAAACTTTTGTCAGTTTTACATAAGAACACTGCAAATAATTTAGAATGTAAGGACTACGTTGGGCCTCGCATGTGGTAGGGAGGGAGTCTGTTTCATGGCTTGTGAAGTATTCTCGAGGGTTTTGCCACTGTCCATCAATAACATAATTATTGATGTGGTGGCTCGTCATTGTGGTTTCGAGTGCCTTGAAGCGTCAAACTAATTTTTAAGAGAGTTGTTACCTGGCGCTCCTAGTGAGTAGTCCTTTTAGTGATTTTGTGCTGAACTTAAGCTTCAGGGAAGGTCGAGATAAGGGGGCCAATAAGCTCAGTGTAGTGTCTAGGGTAAAGTGTTAAATTAAATCGAGCCCAGCGTAGTGAGTAAGATTCAGGTTTAATCAAAATTATCTTACAATTTCAGAAGTGGGATAAAACTCAAGGCCAGTGTCGAGGGTACAAGTGATTCTGATTCTCAGAATGCTATACCTGTGTACTCACTCATACAGTGGGGTATGGAAGTGCAACTAATAAAATTCGGGCAACCAGCCACTGGAGTTGGGTATGCTGAGCATGATATGCGACTTGTGGTGTACACTCATACACAGTGGGGTATGGATGTGCACCTAAATGAATACGGGCAGCCAGCCCCTGGAGGATAGTACACGGACACAAGCTCGCTTAAGGAATCTGAGTCATGAGTACTTTTTGATACGTTCAATTGCATCTATCGGTTTCTGTGTGCTGTTTTCTTTTACCTCTGTGCTAAATTCGTGGAAATGCAGGTACACGCATGTTGAGTCAATTCTACGCCGACTAGTTTTAATTGTGGCGGAGAAAATATTCTTGTAGCCTTTTTAAAATTTTCCGTTTTCCTTGGATTAGTATTGAAGTACGGATTCGAGGAATTTTGCCTGTCGACATTGATAGAAACGGGCATGCGGTTTTTTTTTTCCTTTGCTTCTAAGAAGTTGATATTTGTGCGACCCAAAAATCAATTGATTGCATTTGGGATATCGAAGAAAGGGAACCGGCATTCGTTTAAAATTATTGAAAGCGGGGAGTACGTACGACAGTGAGTTAGTGATAAAGAATATTTGAGAATAGTTTGTTTTAGATTTACTAGTGAAAAGTGTTCAAGAAAAGTCAAAGTCAATAAGTGAAATTAAATGGTCAACAACTGAAATCATAATTGATAAACAAAACCAGAAGTGAAGGATAAGTGAAGGACCACAGATTTGTTGACAAGAAAATATTAAGAGCGGATAAGTACAATAAATATAAGCTTGTTTTGATTAAGTTTAATTTTTTGTTTGTTTACTCGATGCTAGTATACGGTTCGGTGTTATTATTAATATTATATACCTATATTTCTTCGTATGTATGATATTATCATTAAAAAGAGAAAAGGAGAAGAATATATTTCAAGTAAATTTGAAGTGCTTCTGTTTATATTATCGACCATAGGCGTAAGAATAAATTAATTGGCAAAAACAAATTACTAAAGTGGTCAGATGGGTACACTGTACATTTTCATGTAAGCAAATTTATTTATTCCGTCAAGTACTATATGATATTAAATGACCAATATCGTGTCCTACTAAAACATAGCATTGATAAATTGACGTTATTTTCATATATATATATTATTTCGTTCCAAAAATATATATCTAATAATGTAGAAGTGTTTCACATTTGAAACATCGGCAAATAAATAATAGTCGGACGACAATAGTAGAAAAAAAAGAGAAAACAGAACAGGGTAAGTGGGTTTGAATGAGGGCGGAAAAATTTTTATAGATCGGTACGGTGGAGAAAAGCTGCCATATTTCTTGGCTGAGTGCAATTTTTGTTCAGTCTTCTTCTCTCACCCAAATTGGTTTGAAAATAAACATTGATTTAAAATTATTATTCACCATTTAATAAAATATATATATCTTTTGTTGTGTACGTTTTAATTTATACATATACGTAAAATATATGCTATAAGGGCAGATAATTTCCAAGGTTGAAAGTATATATTTAGGATTATATGGATTATATGGTATATGAAAGGAAAATATAACTTCAGTCCTTGACAATTTTGTGGTCATTCGTTTTCATTAAGTATGAGTGACAAATTGAATAAACGACAATTCGGACGTAAATGGCCAGATACACGTGGTAGTACGTCGTTGGAATCACATAGAGCAGAGAATTTTGTTAGCCAATCTAACGGTGTTAACGTAATCTCTCAGTCGTCTACTGGATGCCAGTTAAATCATTTTAGAATGGGTATGGCTGAAATAGCTGGGCTGATCCCAGAATTTTCTCCAGGTGATTCAAATAGACTTAGTTTCTCTGAGTGGCTAGATAACATAGAGAGACTTCATTTAATTTATGGATGGGATGACAGAACTACGTTATTATATTCCTCCCTAAGGAGCTACTCAATTCTGGAATCAGACCAGAGATTCTGTTGATGATACGTGGACAAAGTTTAAAAAAGTTTCCAAGCGCGGTGGATGAATCTGTAATTCACGCCAAATTAATGAGCCGCAAGAGGAAGGAGAATGAACCAGTCGAAACCTATTTTATAAGTTAAATAGCGAGTCAATATTGAAATACCTTGTCTCAGGTATTGGGGATAAATATTTACAAACAATTCTTACGGTGTCTAATTGTCAAACTCCAACGGAACTACTAAGGAAAATTAAAGACTACGAAGGCATTATCGAACAACAAGCCACGAGAAATCGGGCAATGGACTATCGAACATTAAATAGCAACAATGGCAGGCCAATAATGAATATACAGACATCTGCCTCAATGTCACGGAAGAGAGGTGTAACAGTACCATATCAACTTAGTAGCAATATGAAACAATTCACTGGAAATAGCTTCAAATGTGTAAAGGTAGGACACAAGTCCAATGAGGGCATAGTCAGGCAGCATAAAGAAGCCGGATGAAGGGAGGATACCTTCAAAATAATACGGATGTTAAGAGAGGAGGAGGATGAACTGTATAAAGACATTGAAGTTGAGGGCGTAGTCTTGAAAGCATTCATTGACTTAGGTAGCGAGTGGTCAACGATACCTCTGTCGGATTGTAACCAACATGGATGGAAGATAAAAGAGAAAAGAAGAATAACATTAAGAGGATTCGCGGGTGGAGTCTGTCGATCTCTGGGATCTATAGAAAAGACTGTCAGAAGCGGTGAGGTACAGACCTTAATTCAAATCGCGGTAGTGGAGGACAGAGTTCAGGACATATCGGTGATAATCGGCCAAAACTTCACAAATCGTCCCGGAGTAAGAATAATCAAAACATGGAAAGAGTTACATATATTACAGGACAGTTTTGATGGAAATATAGAACCAGCTGCAAAGAAAAGTAAATACGATGAGCACAAACAAATGAAGATCACTAAAACGCCGACTACGTGTGACGACCTCTACATCGGAGAACTGGGAACAGCGGAGTCCAACCAAAAGCTGATCAAACTCATAAATATATATAGGGACTGCTTTGCGACGCAGACCAGTGATTTAGGGAAAACCAACTTAATTGAAATTAAGGTAGGATTAAAGGATAAAGCTATTATTCGATACAAGCCCTATCGAGTACCTTACCATCAGGAGAAAGCATTACAGCAAATTATAGGCAGTTGAATGCAGTTGACAAACGCGAAAACTTCCCGACCCCAAATATAGAAGAATCGTTAAATAAAGTGACCAATGGAAAGGTCTTCATATCTTTGGACCTAATGAGCAGGTATTACCAAATACCAGATTCAAGGACTTACACGGCTTTCGTTACTGCTTTCGGGTTATATCAGTTCAAAAGGATGACCTTTGGACTGACTAATGCTCCCGCAGTATTTTTAAGATTAATGGATAAAGTATCACAAAAAGTGCAGGACAAGAGAATGTTAATATATATGGACGATTGTTCACTCGTAACTGAGACAATTGAAGAGGGACTGGAACTTTTGGAAAATGTGTTGAAGCGAATGTAACATTAAATACGAAAAAGTGTTCCCTTTTCAAAGGCAAGGTACACTTTCTAGGACATGAAGTGTATGCTGCCGGAATTCGACCGGGAAAAGTCAAATGTCAGGTGTCCCGAAAACGGTGAAAGAGGTACGACAATATTTAGGCCTTTCAGGCTATTTCGGGCGGTTCATCGACAGCTATGTGTGTATTGCGGCACCATTAAGTACATTATTGAAGAATCACGTGACTTTCACATGGGGCACAGAGCAACAATTAGCATTCGTCATACTAAAGGAAAAATTATCAACCAGGCCAATTTTAGCAGCATATGAGCCAAATGCACAGCACGAGGTTCACACGAATGCTTCTTCAAAAGGATTAGCTGGCATGTTAATTCAACATCTGTGGAAGGAATTAAATGGCCAGTATCATACTTCAGTAGAACTATAACAGCATTGGAAGAAAAATACAATAGTTATGTAGGCTGGCAGCTGGTAAGATTGAAACTAGCAGAGATAAGCAAGTTATGGAAAATAATGCTAAACGACCGCCTCCACGTAAGTGCAACGGGCCAAAATAGGAAACATTTACCAAAATATAAGGGACCGTACATCGTTGATAAGGTCTTAGGGAGGACAGGTACTTGCTCAAAGACCCGCCGAGAATCCAAATTACTGGTCAGGCTTTTACCTCTGTATATGCGGCAGATCACTTAAAACCATGGTGAAGTTTGCAAGAAATGCGCTGAGCGAAGAGGGAATTGCAGTTGAAAGCGAAGATGATGAAGAGATGATCTAGAATAATATTCAAAATAGTTACTTAAGAGAAATAAAAATTTAACCATGTTATAAAAAAAAAAGTCAAAAAAAACTATGTTTGTTGTTAGTATACAAGCTGAGCCATTTTCTTTCTTTTCTTGTGCTATAATGATAGCTGAGTCATTTGCTTTCTTTTCTTGTACTATAATGATTATGCTTGAGGCAGATGGATAGAGAAGATAAGTTGACGTTCCAAGGTAACGAATTAACTGACTACAAGTAAAGGAATGCTGAAAACCTTATATGTGAATAGATTGAGGCGTATTGTCGGGCTCCGTCCTTGGATTATGATTCTAAGTGTCACCCCGGAATAGCGCGAAATCTGTTGAACTTTGAATTTGAAGTCACCCATGTGGGGTGGACTGAGCATGAAACCATAAAGAAAAAGAAAATGACTCGCAAGTAGACGGATGAGTGCGTAATGGATTGAAATAGCAGTCTCTGAAAGTAGCGTGTTGTCAGGCTCCGAGCTTAAGATTTTGATTCTATGTCCCGGCCTGGAATATTTGCGAAATCGATAGACGTAATATGTTATAAATGGTGAGAGTAGACGTATCGATCCGCAGTAAATTGGAATAGCAGTCTATGTCCCAACCTGGAACACTTGTGAAATAGTTAGACGTAATATGCTATGAATGTTGGAAGTGGATATGATGTAGATGTTTACAAGCTCATGATTGGGAAATTGTGCGAGTGTTTCGTGTTTGCCAATTGAAAAAAAAAAGTATGCATGTGGTGTGGCCGGCTATAAATGAGAATGAATGGTCCAGTTTGACAGTAGAATGGTTGAATGTGGTAGATCACTGAGGACAGTGATGTTGCAGGATGGGCGAGTTGTAAGCGTTAAATTACAAATCCTCCATGCATAAGAACAAACTAACACTCCACTGTCCATCAATAACATAATTATTGATGTGGTGGCCCGTCATTGTGGTCTCGAGTGTCTTGAAGTGTCAAACTAATTTGTTAAGAGAGTTGTTACCTGGCGCTCCTAGTGAGTACTCCTTTTAGTGATTTTGTGCTGACCTTAAGCTTCAGGGCAGGTCGAGACAAGGGGGCGCAATGGCGGGTTCTGGCCAATAAGCTCAGTGTAGTGTCTAGTGTAAAGTGATTAAAAATATATTGTGAACATGTTAAATTAATTCGAGCCCAGCGTAGTGAGTAAGAGTCAAGTTTAATCAAAATTATCTTACACAGTTCTTTATTCCACAATCATCAAGATATAAAAAAATATGGAATACCAATGCTTTTCCCATGCGCCCTTTTAAAAGATCACAACTTTCCTTACATTTTCAAAATTATGTATGTTATTTTAATTTCAAGACGAACTTTATCATCTTTAATAATTTGTGATATATTGTTCTTAGGCAGGCTATTGTAAGAAAACTTTAAGGATGATTCAAAGATGTTTTGAAAAGCAACTTCTTCTTTTTCCTTATTGGAAGCCGTACTAGTACTACCAGCTATTTTCGTACCAAACTCTGTCAGTTTTCATACATTCAGATTTAGCCTGAACGCCATTCTGTGTACCTTCAGATTGAATATTTTTATATTTGTTATAACAATTAGATCATTCAAAGAAAATTGGTTATGAATCAAATACAACTAGCAGATACTTAATTTCGAGTTTCAAAAACATTGTCCATGATTTATATAAACGAAAGTTTATAAAAATTTTATTATTGAAATTAGTAGAATCAGCCAAGTGCTTTCCATGGCTAATAAAAAACGAAAATATTTATATGAATAATTTCTACAAATTTCCCACAAATTTTTTTCTGTGTAGATACAAAAGTACCAACATTTTCAAAACTCCTTATGTAATGCTTTTAAAATTATTTGTATAAAATGATTGGATCATTCAGAAAAACAACACCTGTATGGCGAATCTGGCTTTAAATTGTGTACGTTTTATAAATGTTTCCGCAACTGACTAATTGAAGGTTTGTCAATCACGTTCTACTTTGAAATGCACGTAATTGGTAGCAAACTGACTGATGCTGAGAGCAACTGTACTTCATTGTTCGGGTCTGCAAGTGTTTGCGTAAATTTTACGATATTTTCAATGTTTAAGAAATGCTGCACAATCTCTTCATACAGAATATGTTGGCAATTTTTATTTTTATATTATTTTATTTTATTTTATCAAATATATAAATTTATATTATCAAAAAATCTCCGATTTCGTAAAAACTGCGAAGCAAGCTTCACCATCACAAGCGTGCATGCGTTGTTTTTTGACGAAACGTTTTATAGATTGTTGCAATATGTTTGTTAAATATATAAATATAAATTGTACAAAAATCCTATAGGCTTTAAGCAATTTACTGCAATACTATGAAAATCATTTAGATCGATAATTTACGACAGCTTTCTTATATACTTTACGAAACAATTTTCTGAGTGTAGAGATTAGTTTTCCCCAATTTATTTCTTATTATTAAATTTGACTTAGGTTGTGTCCAATTCTATTTTATGTGCCACACATAAATATGTTCCATATTGTTTAAAATTATGTGCAGCTATATCAAAATTTTTGTTTGTTTCAGTCTTATATTTTACCACTCTATGTATGATATAACATTATTAACAATGTGCTCATGATACTATAAATATAGCCTGTCGCTAAGTAATACAATATACTTATGTTATAAATAATTTTATATAACATTGTATAATTAGAATAGAAACTTTTTTAATCGCTCTCATTTTGTGTTTTTTCATATGTTGATTGAAAACAAAATTTTAACTATATCTAGATATTGATTGATAGATATACAGATACTCACTTTCCTTAAAAATAAAACAAAATTTTATATAATGTGTATATAGTTTTAATTTTATTTTACATTTTTCATTATTTGTATTTATTTTTATTATTATTATTTTGGATTATTGTGGATAAGAAAAACTGGATTGCATTTTTCGACAAAGGTATATGATTAGGAACAAAATATTATCATATTTGCCTTAGATAATTTCTGTTCTGAAGACATAGCTACCATCGCTCAAGGTATGAATTAAAAAACGTTAAAACTTAAAACAGTCAATTTCGCTACAACAAAAACCATCCAATTTACATTTTACTGAATATGAATTAAGATGAGCACTCCGTGTGATTTCATTCTTCTCGGAAATTAGGAATCTTTTTATACGGTAGATGAAATCTATAGGGTATACTAAGTTTGTCATTCCGTTTGTATCACCTCAAAGTAATGATGGTAGAGCAAAATGGATTGGACACCCACGCATAATATTAAAAGTTATTTTGATTTTTGCATTTCCGTCCGTCCGTCTGTACGAACGATAACTCCAGAACGCGTACACTTAGAGAGCTTAAATTTTGTACACAGACTTTAAAAAATAAAAATAAAATTAGGTTCGAAAACGAGACAAATCGCGCAACTCCTTTGTGGGTTTGCCATACAAAAATTTCGTTTTCCACTATATATTTGGACACTGCCTGAGAACGCGCCGGCGTAGAGAGCTGAAATTTGGTACATGGTGTTTTCATTGTACTAGGTAATAAAATTTTAAACATGGACTAAATCCGGCAACTCCTTCAAAGCAACGCCATTAAATAATTAGTTTCTTTATGTAAATCATTTTGGGGCGTGACGGCTTGCCTCTCCGTTGAAATTATGCTTGCAATTTTTTTGAGACTTCTGTGTAAAATCTAAAATTTTTATAAATTTGTTAATCTATAAATTTTGTAGGATTTTTTTTAAATAGTTATAAAATACAATTTTTTTAGTAAAATAAAAGTGCATGTAAACCTGCTTCTAAACTTTGGTTTGAAAATGAAAAAAATACAATTTAAGTGCAAAATATAAAAATTCTTTGTTTTGATTTTAATAAGAAAAAATTGAGTTTGAGATATGCATAAGATCCAGAAAGGTAGTAACAAAAATTCAAACCGTAGGCTTCGAATTCTTCAACATTAAATTTGTGAAAGGCCAAAGAGTATACCTTTTGTAATAAAATAAAATTATACCATTTGGAGTACAAAACAAATATGAAAACATTAGGGTTGGTTTCAGACATAGATAAGCAATGAAACGTGGCGTGTGAGAGCTGTAAAAATGTGTATACATGTAAAAGTCAGACATATATGTATATAGCCACCACTCTGGACAGTTTAGCTCGTTAAAGTAGTTTTCCTCATTTATTTCTAGAAAAGTTATTCGCACGATAAAATTGGTTGAAACCAATTTCATAAGTTTTTACATTCTGAAGAGCTTTTCACTACACTGAAAACATTTTAGACTGACTTTTTCCCTGTATACGTAAAAAATCGTAATTTTGTATGAAACCTCTTCATAGAGGTTTCCCGATTTGGTATATTTTTGAAATCATATATAATACTTTTAAGATATTCATGTGTAAAATTTTAGCTATTTAGGTCAGTGTATTTTCAATCATTGTCCAAATATGCAGTGAAAAATCAAGTTTTTGTAGTTCAACCCTACAAATTAGTTACCCCGTTTATCTTATTTTCAAACTTTCATGATCTAGGCCTAGGGTATAAAAAACAACCTCGCTTCGTATGGTTTTTGAAGCTGGGGCTATCCGTTTACCACAGTATTTCGTAGTTTGCCAGACTTTTACCATAAATGTTTTCAGCTGGCTTTAATGAGTATAAATCTATCGATAAAAGTGAACAAATATTTTTTTAATATTTTTAGAACATAGTTTTATAGATGGAATTTGTGGCTATTTTAAAGGTGGTGAAAATTGAATAAATCAACCGAAGATTAAACAATAAAATAAAATAATTCCAGCTTTACTTTAATATTTGTTGCTTATCTTTCTTCGGAACAAACTTCTCGGGATAAGTGTGGATTTTACAAAAATTAAATTTACCAGACACCCAAAAGCTTCCTTATATCCAACAATAAGTTTAAGTAAACCATACCAACTTTAATATAATTATTTATTAGTTATTTATCCCACTTTTCGCATATATCCTATGGCACTGGTACAAGATGGGAGAAATAAATTGCAATCGAATGAACCTTGGAGATCGTAAACTCAACTGAGTGATATAACACACTTCTAGTGTACAAAGCTAAAAATCCTCTTTGAAATGTTCATAGAATATTTATAAATTACTCAGTTCAATCCCAATGTAGGGTACCAGGTTAAGCTATAAACAGCAGACCTTTTCCTTTAGATCAGATTGATACGACAAAAAGTTCCCAACACACGCTAAGCATGACTAAGGGAAGCACAAAAGAAACTAAAATTTATTGGAAACTACTCACCAACATCCTTCCTCCATGTCTAGGAAATTCTTGATTTGGATGAAAGCTGAAATCGTAGACAATTCACAGTCAGTTCAAAATTTAATGACTCTGACTCTGCTTAGTCCATGTGATACTCCTCAACACAGATAATACGAGGATGTACATCGTTCCACAGAATCTCTGATTTTCAGGAAGGGCAAACAATTTGTGGAACAATTTGCAAGCAAATTGTTGAAATTTCTTCCTTGATAAACTTCCCTTCCGTCTTGTAGATTCCACCAAGAGGAAACTAAAAACGAGAGCAAAACTTTTTAATTCGGTCCATTATATTACTCCCGCGGGTTTATCGTCTACTTTTCCCGTTGTTTGTGATTTGATGCACTCAATATCCTTGTTGAAGGGAAAACAGCTCGTTTCCCAGGGACTAGGTAGAATGCGTACACTATAGAGAGAATTCATCCGGTGTTATACGCCATTTTGACATAATTATTTGTTCGTCCACATTCCAAGCTATTCTAGTGCGCTACCAATGCACCAAATAAGGGACGAAAAAATTCGGATTAAAATCTGGGGTAACAGGGATAAATGGATAATTCTCTGAGTAATATAAAGCGCCCTACCATTTGAAGCTGTGGGGATAAAAATATGCAAATGGTAGTTGATTATCTTTTTCTTAAATTTAATGAATTCCGTTTCTGGATTTGGAAGCTATAAACAAACATTTTGTCGAATAGGAAAAATTCACAGTGTAAAGTTGAATTTCATTTTATTATTTCAACTCTTTTGAGTTATGGAATTTTCAAAAATCGTGTAGTGCTCCAATAATGCCAATAAGCATGAGCTAGGCAATCTATCATAACTTTGAACAACAAAATATATGGCAAGGAACAATCTTTCCTGACAATTAAAATGAGTTAGAGAGAAATATCCCTCATCTTCGAAACTCCGCTATTTATTAATGATACGTCGGCGCCGTTAAAAGTGATTTTTCTGTAATTACCAATAAACCAGTCTCTATCAAAATAACCAGAAAAGTGCGAAAAGTCGAAGAAAACTACTGAAAGAATGGAACGGCGCGTCGTTCAGACGAAAGTAAGGCAAAATTTAGTTATTTATTTATGATTTTATAACGATAGTGAGCCCAATAACACACTATCGTTCAGAATTAAACAATAAAAATTATAAAGAAAAATATAATAAAAAATGTTGGGTATCAATAATAATAAAAAGAAAGAAACATAATTTATATTGAGGTTAGAAAAGGAATTAGGCTACAAGAGCAAAAATAAAAAGACATAACTAATGAATGCAAAATTGTAAATATATTAACCAAAAAATAATAAAAATTAAAAAATTAAACTAAATAAAAGTAGAAGAAGAAAATAGAAAATGCATATGACAATTGCATATTGATTCTCATATACCTTCTCTTGTAAACGTTGTGGTGGATTTTTTTTTCTCTGCAGTAAGTACTTTAGAAGATTTCCGCACTTATGTCAAAAAAATTTACATCTGAAAACTGGAAAAATTTATTTCAAATCAAAACCCATAAAAACGGTTAAACATAGAAAATTGAAATGTTACCCTGAAATATGTAAAACATTCTGCTAAAGCGTTTAAAAGAAAAAATCAGCCCCGCCCCCAACCTTCACTATCCTCTGTACACGAATTCGAAAATCACGCATTTTAACGATATTCGGGTGAAAAAGTCTGTTATAAAAGTTTCTTTCGCGAAGAAAAGAAAATATAACATTTATTAGCACTCAGCACGGCCCAAACGGGTTAGTTACCACCCTCACAATGGTAAAAAAAAAAAAAAATACCCTATCGGAAGAGGAGCTTTCATTCAGTCATTCCAAATCAAGAAACCCCCCGTTTACTAGCCTAAAACTATTGCTAAAATTTCAAATTTTCATCACGAACGTCCCCCTTAACGTACAAAGGTTTTTAGTGTGGGGTTACTAAGTACATAAAAAATATTTAAAGATATATAAAAAAAGAGAAGAAACATCAAAAGTGTAGAGAGAAAATAGAAACAAAGCTAGTTTAGTAGGGGAAATATTTAAACAGAATGCCTGCCTGATATCACTGATTGTCAGTCTGTGGGGACTTCCAATATCCACCGCTATTGTTATGTTTTATACGTTCCCCCGATTCCTCTGGTATGACTCCACAATCAAAATTATTTTTCATTATAAATTCTTTTCATTAGCACTGCATTAAGGCCGAAACACAGTGCTGGCTTTTCCAACCTCGACTCTCAGAATACCTTTAAGAACCTCAACCTGATGAGCCTTGCAAACTTTCTGCAGCTCACACAATGCGAACTTCAACAGCTTCAAATTGACAGCTATTAATTGGAATAACATTCCGCGAAGAAAATTTTTAAAATGAGACGGAAGAAATTGCAAAAACTTTTAATATTGAGTTATATGGTTTTTAAGGCTGCGAAACTGGCAATAAAAATGCAAAAAGATCAGAAAAGGGCGATAGTGGGTCAGAGAGTTAAATTTAACGAGGGATACGGATGGTTATTTTGCCCAATCATTTGAAAAATTAAAAACTCGTGACCCTGAACATTTTTTGAAAATTACAACGGATGAGAGTAGAAATATTTGAGCTTCTTTTTATGTTAGTTGGAGAACAACTACAAAAAATTTCTATAAGGAAAAGCGCATTGTTCCTGAATGGAGATTGTTTGTAACACTAATGTAAGTATGCAGTTTTTATTTCACCAGGTACATATATATTATTTTAATCAGCATTCCTTTCTTTCAGGTTTTTATCGCATGGGGGTTTCCAATGCAAGTGCTTGGTTGGATGTTTAAAATAGGTGTGTCTACGGTACGGAAAATGGTATATGAAACTTGTGTGACATATTCTGGGATTGCTTGTGGACTATCTATATGTCACCTCCCAAATACATACGAGTGGAAAAAAATTGCTGAGGATTTTGAAAATATTTGGAACTTGCCAAATTTTGTTTCCAGTATTGATGGCAAGCATATCAACATACAGTGTCCTCCCAGTGCCGGGTCCGAGTTCTTCAATTATAAAGGTCAATACAGTATAGTCCTACTTGCTGCATGTGATTGCCAACTATACTTTTACGGCGGTGGAGCATTGGTGCTTATGGCAGCCAAAGCGATGGCGGAATATTTGCCCCATTCATCTTTTGTAAAGCAGCTCCTCAGTGGGTACATTGAATTTACCTGGGGTCAACCGTACTGAAGAATTCAAATTTCGTTTGACCTCACTACTTTATGGACGTTATTGAGATGCAGCTTTCCCGCTAAAAACCCTTTTCTTTTGAGGCCTTACCCTGGAAAGCTTTTAAGTGAAAAACGGACCCACTACAATTACAGGCTATCAAGGGCACGACGAGTAATTGAAAAACGCATTTGGTATTTTAACTGCGAGGTGGCGTGTTCTTGTGAACAAATTACATATCGCTACCCATCCAATGCTAAAAAAATTGTTAAGGCTTCCGTTCTTCTGCATAACTTCGTGAAAATTCACGACAGCAATTACTGCCCACGCGAGTTCGTTGACCACGAAGAAGATGGAACCTCATAGTAGAGGGACTTTGGCGACAAGAGGTAAAAACGCTCCCAGATTGCCGTCGTTTTTCTTCAAACTTTCCTGCCAGAAACGCAGTTGAAATGAGAGATGCTTTAAAGGAATATTTATTTAATAATAATAATAAGTAGATGAGGAATTGAGTATAAGCTTGTTTGTTTTTGGAATAAATATATATAAAAAAAAAAACTTGTTCACTTGTTCACACATTACTATTAAATTTAAACTAACCCATAACCAACTTATCCTAAAATAAAATCTAAAAAAGCCACAATATACTACGCGATGTTTATGTCTACTTAAGTGCCATACCCTTTGAATTTTATCTGTAATTAGCTTAAGTATTTCCATCTGTGTTTCATTTTTAATGTTCTCCGGTAACATATCCAGCTTCCTCGATGGCAATTACATGAACAGCTCATTCTCCGAACAGCTTTCTGCTACGGACAGATGAAGATTGGTCCACGTTTACAACATTCCTTATTTCTTCCAAGAAACTCGCAAATGACCTCTCAATACTGTCGTCATTTGAAGTCTTGTGCTTCCTCGAAGCTTGCGGAGAGGGAGTAGGTGGCATTTCTGCAGATATTCCCTGAATGGATGACGAGAAATCTCTTCCTAGATTGCTGCTCACTGGAGTGGGTGGCGTCGTGATTTCGGCTTGTCACTTCATTCACATCAACAATAGCAAATGTCGTTGCGGGTGATGGTGGCATGTTAGTTGGAGGCGAAAAGCAATGAAATGTCGCTTGACAAGCACTTCATCATTAAAACGTATATTCTGTGCTGTAGTTTCCACAGCTCCTAAGGAATATTCAAATTAAACACATTTTTGTATTTAACAAAATACTTTGAACTCACTTTCCGGGTTTCATTGAATCTTTCAGAAAACATTAAGTTTGGAAATGCTCCCACTCTCTGCGGTCCCTTACGCGCGCTTCCTGATGGCATATCATTATGTGCACATTCCCTTCCAAAATGTATCGCGGAGGGCTTTTCCATCTTTGCTTGCAATCTGAAACTATTTTTATTTGTATTGCTCACATTCATTAATTTATATTAACAAACCATAACTTAATTGGAACTTTTAATTTCTCGGAAATATTTTTTCCATACTTCCTCCTTTTTAAAGGCATTTCTATAATGCCGACTTTTCAAATTAAATAAAATCTCCCTATCACGCACCAAATTTATTAACTTCTCTTCGAACGAAAATTTTCTTCAACTGTTTTCTCCAAATTTTAAGAATATGACTCCCTTTCTTAACAATGTTCACATCAAACAACAAAAATTAGCTGTCAAAGCTGACATAGTTTCAACAGAGTAGAAAGTAGACCTACTCGAGTTCGACCTCAACCTGGCCGGCCTCACCAACTTTGCCATTGGGAGCTTGATAACTTGATCTCATATATTCTAGGAGAACTGTCAAAGTTGGTGAGGCCGGCCAGGTTGGAAAAGCCAGCACTGTGTTTCAGCCTCTTACGCTTTCGAAATTCTTTTAGAGTAGGCCAGATTTTTAAATTGTTTTAAGCCGGGAGCGGTGCGATGAAACGCGGTAAAGTAGAGTGCTCTCGCCGGCAGCGGCGGATTTTATCCAAATGTTTTCTAGTTCCGATGAAAAAGTTTTGGTTAAAAAATAGAAAAACAGATAAAAGTGATGAGGTTCGATTATGAATACTCTTAGAATGCCAAAAGCCCCACTTAACCTTCCGGAATTGGCGCGCGTTTTTTGTGTTCGCACCAATACTATTTCCCTTCTATTTTTGTTGTAAACGAATCTACTTCTATTAGGTGGTGTGTATTCCCTGGGCAAATAGTATTCGTACACATCGGTCGGTCGTTAAATTTCCCGGAATGTGTGTGTGTTCTGTTATTGTAGTTTGCGGTACCACACATCGTACGCGCACGGTTAGCAAAGTAGTCAATTTTGTTCTAAAGCAAACAAATCAGAAAAAGAAAGCCTCTTATTAATAATTAATTAAGAGTATTGTTAGCATGAATATATGAGTTTTTTCTTATTTGTATAATAATAATTAGAAAATGACATATTTATTATATCTTGTGATATACTTACAGTCCCGTAGACCGCATGTCACTGTTCGTGTCCTGCCATGGGGTGCCCACATCGCAGACTTATTACGACGAATATGAAATCTCGTCGCCAGCGTCAGAGGGTAAAATTGTGTTGTTTTATTAATCTCCAAAATTGCCGCGCGGTGTGACTTATAGATTTAATTTTGTAACAGCAATCGCCGCAGCAAAAGCCGGAAAAGCGGAGGGGGGGCGCCCCGGTGTGGCACCCACTTTACAAAATATTTTGCATGTTATCCTAGTTTTGAATTTTAAAAGATATCTTTTGTCATCACGCTGAGAACTTAACAGCATCTGGATTAATTTGTTGTTGTATAAAAATTTTGAAAAAATTTAACTGAGAATTTGTTTTAAAACCTAATTGTTCAGTCCACGTTACATACGACGAATCTCCCAACGTCAGATGCATCCACAGAACCTCAGCAGGCAGAATCAAGTTTTAAATAATTAAACTTCATAATACTTATCTAAAAACTTCCTGTTGATTCAGATCAATGGTTTGCCGCTGAAGTGGAGTTCACGAGTTCACCCGCATATGTTGTGACTGTGGTTTATCCTCCTTCATAACTTATTCCGCAAAAATAAGATTAAACAAATAACAAAAAAACTTCACAAATATACCTACACAGCCACACTATCTCACTTCTGTATATTATCAAATTCATAACGACCGCCAGTGATATTACGTCAGCCAGCTGTTTTCACCTCAAATAAAATTCAAGCCAACTTCGCCAGGGCAACACCAAGCCGCGAAACACACATTACTGATTAAAGCGGCTATACAAAGCCGACGAAATTCAGTAGATGGCAGCCTTCTTTTAGCAGAGTTGATCTGTATCAGAGCTGATCTGAGTTTAAAGAATCGTGTTTCCTACCTTTTTTACAGAGGATAATTCTGGTCAGGGATAACCTGAGTTTCCTATCCTTTCATACAGAAGATAATTCTCGTCAGAGATAATCTGAGTTTCCTATTCTTTCTATACAAGCATTTTGCTACCATTTTACTTGCACGCAATAGCAAAGAGCATTTTGCTGCCCTTCTGCTTGCACGCATAAGCAAATTACATTTCGTTACCTTGCGTGGGCTCAGACGCACTAGTGTCATTCGAACCATTCAAGTTTATTCTGTTGATAGATAATTAATTATGTTCTTCTTCTTCTTCTTATTTCAAAACATATAATACAGCATTAATTAATTTTTTTTTTTAATTTTGATTGGATTGTTATTTGAAATGTTGTAAGTAGTTTTAAGCATTTGAATTTAATAATAATTGAAGTATTAATAAAATGTTATATTCGAATTGTAAAATAACTGAGTTGTCCATTTTACCGGTATCCTCCCTCCTACGTTTGAGACTAAATCTCACATTGGTCCTTTAGAGCCGGATAACTCAGTCAAATCAAATATAAAATTAAATTGCTTAACACTAGCACGTGATTCAAGCCTCTCTATACAAAAGTAACGAGTCCATTAAATCTGATGAAGGTGACGAAATCATCGAATCTATGTCAGTGTTGGTTAAGTCCCAACTCGAGGTCAAAGATAATGGAAGGCTTATATAAAAGGCATTCGAGAGAGGCAAAAAAGTCGACTGTCAAATCGACAGAGAAATGTTTACAAGCGTTTACTGAGTATAGGGCAATTCAAAGGAGAGCTACAAAAGAAGATCTTCAGCTATTATTTAACGAAACAAATATTTAGCGAGATTCAGGCTACATTGAAAAGGCAGCAAGCAGACAGACTAACACCATCTGTCAGCAATCCTCACAATACAGAGAACAAGAGCATTGCCAACACAAATTCATGTAATATTGAAAGACTCCCTAGAATCAAGCTGTCGACATTTAATGGAGAATATTCTACATGGATCTCATTTCATGACCTGTTTAATTCAGTAATACATAATAACAATAATTTGAGAGACGTGGACAAATTATATTTTGTAAAAACAAATCTAATATAGGAGAAGATGAAAAGTTGAAAAGTTGCTCAGGCAATATGAAATATGCGACACAAATTATCAACCAGTTTCGCAGCTCCTAAAGGAACGCAACTCAAATAAGCGGATCTGGTCAATGTCCAATTAAAGAAATTATTGTCTCTCCCAACTATTAATCATGACGCCGCCGATGACATCAAAAAATTACTAGACAATATAAAAGAAGCGTTATTGGCACACAAGAAAACCGGGATGTAAAACTAAGAACTGTACAGAAATTACGCCCAGACAAGTTGCCCAAAAAATTAAAGAGATTTTGGGAACACACTACTACACCAACATTGTCACCGAAAGATCAACTCTGCAAGGGAACAAGAAAACGCTTACCGCCCGGAAATATGAACATTCATCTGTCAAGAAGCATAATACACCCCAATACCACAATTCTCATAGAAAATTTGGAAATATGCACCAAATGAAGCAATGAAGCACAACACCTTAACCACTCTCTCTACCATTAACACAAAATGGAAAAATAAGATAAGACTATCGCCATACCGATCAGCTTCTACACAAACTGAACCCGATCATAGAGAGGCTAAAACTCTCACCGCTAGATGGCGGCGTAAATATATTCTAAAACCTACTTCCCACAAGAATATGCTATTTCCCCAACCTGGCGTAAATTAAGTCAGACTCCTTTTTCCTCTGCCAAACGATGCAACAAAAAATATTCCCACTCGTCCTAACTCTAAGATCTCTCCCCTCCCGTTAATAAACATCTCCTGAAGTATCCCAACCAAAGTATCCCCACCAAAATCTGTTGCTCTCTAGCAGTACCAAATTCCAAAACACCCGTTACATTTGAATATAAAAGATTTCAAAACCCACCAAAAGTCACTTCAAGTTTGAAAGTTGACAAGCGCTCAGTGGTTAAAAAGTTTGTTTATATTTTCTCTAGTTTTTTTGGTTGTGTGCATTCATTTTATTCAGCATGGAAGAACTGCTAGAGATCTTTAATTCTGGGTCGCTGGATTCCGTGGATTTAGGTATCGCACCTACTCCACCAGAATTACTGGCTCCCTTCTCAGCCCTCAGCCCTCTATCTCCAACTGCTAAGAAAACGAATTTGTGATTAATTCCGATATTAAATTATGCTATAAGAAACCAATATGTAGGAGAGTTAGGGGCTAGTTGTAACACGGGTTAGTAGTAACACCGAAAATTCAGAAGCAATTTGATAATTTTCACATTATATATTAAAAATGACTATTAGAACCAGCTTAACATAAGCTCGCTGCATGGACACTTTTAATAAATAAAAGGTCAACAATACATGCGTTTCATCACTTAGTCGGTGTTAGTATTAGTATGTTACACTAAACATAAACCAAACACCAGATGAAATTACATGCACAAAACATTAAACAAAATAGGTTAAATATTATATAGACGTTTTTTTTAAAAAATGCTTAGAAACGTCGAGAACAAAGTGCTCAGCCGTACTATTAACAGTAATACATATGACACCCAAGTCACAGACAGAATTAACTCGGGGAATCGAGGAATTTGAGAATTCATAATCATAAGTGATTGGTTTCTGATTCCAGTAGAAAGTCATAACCTCACATGTGTCGATATTGAGTACCAAATTATTGCTTTTACACCAGTCATAAAATTTGTGGAGGTTACCATGTTCACAATCGTTAAAAGATTTACTCTGAGCGAAAAGTTTAATATCATCAGCATAAATCAAGACTTTGCAGTGGTTCACAAGAGATACAATGTCGTCACTAGATAGAATAAAGAGCAACGGGCTCAGGTGACTCCTTTGAGGTACGCCGGACGAAGCTTTCAAGACTCTAGAGATGGAATGGCGGAAATAGATTTGGTATGTTCTGTTATCTAAATATGTCAGTCTAAAGTCAGTATAAATACAATCTGTCTGCAAGCCTTTTGCAAACCCGCCATTAGTATCCGAGATGAATTCTAATATGTTGGTGGTTGTAGACATGCCCGAAATAAACCCATGTTGGTTTGAAGGAAGCAAATTCTTACAGGAAAATAATAGCTGAGAGTAAATGATTGATTCAAATAATTTGGGAAAGCAAGATAATTTCGCAATAGGCCTATAGCTAGAAATATCATTTTTACTACCAGTTTTGTGGATAGGTATGATGAAAGAATTTTGCAACAGCTGCGAAAAAAAACCACTATCGAGCGATTTTTGGCAAATGATTTTCAGTGGGGCTACTAGGGAGAGGCAACATGACTTCAGAGAGGCTGGAGGAATCCCATCGGGACCCGTTGTGAAGTCATTTGGAAGCCCATTAATATGATCAAGTATATCCTCATGTGTAATTGTAGGGATAGTGAATGAAACGTTATGAGAGGCGTTCATATAACTAAAGTTGCTATTACGAGCTTGGAAATTTGAAGAGGAAAATGCATTTTCAAAAAATGATGCAAAAATATTGCAAATTTCAGACGAAACGTCACTAGCAGAATCTTTGTACCTCATGGTATTGGGGTAGTTGTCGGTTTTTTCTTCATATTAATAAACCTAAAAAAGTTACTTGGGTCACTAAATAATTTCGTACGCATACTTTGAATATACTCATCCTAGAGTGAAGAGGAAAGTTCGTTGAACTCATTATAGGATGAGAGGTAGTTGCTGTGGCTTATAATGTCCTCGTCCCGCAATTATCCTTTCCGCAGTTTATTCTTTTTATTTTTAAGGCGTTTCAGCTCTTTATTGAACATGGAGGTGATATTTTAGAGATCCGCTGACGCTCACGGGGAACATGAGTAGCGAGTAAATCAAAAAGAATTATGTAAAACTTAGGAACATCTTCAACACTATTGCAAGACAGCAATGTGTTGAAATTAACAGAGGTAAGTCTACTAGAAAGTTCCGAAAAGTCAGCTTTTCTAAAATTGAAAAAGTGTTGTGTTTCGTCACAATTTGCGAAATTTTCCGTTTAATGGCAATATTTAAATTAGTAGAGGGGGGGGGGAGATATTTGTCAAGAGTAGACATTAGAACTAAGCTAGGTTCAACTAATAAGTTCCCCGCGTTAGTTGAAAATACCAGGTCTAGCTGCCTACCCATGTCATTCTTAACATTACTGATTTGGCTGAGACTAAGAGATGAAATAGTGTCAACAAAACGTGATTCCCTTGTTGTAAAGATATTAAGTGGAAGATAGTCCTCGTCATCTTCGTTAAGTACCCACTGTATATTGGGTAAGTTAAAATCACCAATAGGTAGTAATTTGTCAATAGGTTCCATCTTACCATGGATAAAATTCGATGTTAAAGTAAGTAGGTCGTAAATATTTAGACCTTCGTCATCGACAATATTTATGGAGTCTGGAGGAATATAGCAACAAATTGTGTATAAGTCATATTTTAGGAGAGATAGCTTAAGATCTATGAGCTCAATATCGAGGGTGTTCGAGAAACAAGGAAGTTCAATGTTGCTGCAATTGAACTTATTTTTACAGGCGAGAAGTACGTCACCACCACAAGCTTCCGAAACAGTATGTCTATCCCTTCTAAAAGTTTGATAAGAATTGTCAAGGATTTCAGCATCGGGAATACCTTGATGCAGCCAAATTTCAGTGAAAACAGCTATATCGAAGTAAGCCGCGACAGAGGATTTGAAGATATGTGCGGTTTTTGTCCGAATCCCCCTTACATTTTGATCGTAAAGGGAAAGCCACTTCAGTTTTTTGGAACAACGTTGTTTATTTTAGCTTTATTTATAAGTAGGCGCTTAGAAGGTGCAAATAATTTAGTAAAAGCGCCAGAAGGCCAAAGAAAGGGGTCTAATAACTTGTCCTGCATATCTGCTGAAACAGTTAGGAGAAAGGATGCAACTTGTTTAGAGGTTTAGAGGTTTTACTGATTTTTCGACAAGAAATACCATCAGTTGCAATATTTTTGGACTTCAAATACTTCGATATGTCCTCGCACATCGTTTTTGGACAGAGATGGGTGACGAAAACATTCGAAGGTTTAGGTACCGTTCTAAAAGAGGCACCAATTCCATTTCCTAAAGAGGACTGAGATGAAGTACCATTCGCTACTGTGGAGGGCGCCCTCCTTACAGTCGCAATTACACGTTTCCGTAGCAGATATGTTAGTCTGTGGGCACTTATCGTTTTTGTACTTTATGTCGAAAGATTTGGCCAGCGGAAGCGGCACGTGCGAAGCCCGGACAGCATTCTTACCTAAAGTTAACTCCGTCTGCCCACGTGCAGAGGTCGGTGTCGGAAGGGATTCTTGGCTACTAAGATTAGTGTCCAAGATGGCGATTACATTTTGGACCGCTATGAGTTCACTTCTTAAGCTTGAAGCGGAAGAAGGAAGATTAAAACTATTAGCCGCAACCCTTTTACGAAGATCAGATTGTGTTCTGATTTCATCTGCAATATCACCCATTATCACCGTTGTAGCCGCGAGATCGTCTGAAATAGTGGTAAGTTTCGTATGCAGTGGGGGAAAGCGGATTCCTGACCAAACAAGTTCTCAATAGAGCTAGGAATATCATTAATGTATGTCTTAAGGTCGGTAAAGTGATTGTTTTAACGACACTATTTGTAATGACTGGACTGTTTGGAGACATCCATGTAGTTTCTGCCGAATGTTTCCGCAAACTTACGCAGATCAGAGTCTGAAGACTTTGATTTGCCATCCTTTAAACATTCAACTATATCTCTTCAGTATAACGAGGTGCATTATGTAAACATAACCAGTATCACGCCGAACATCAAAAGAAGAGGTTGTACACGTACGCTCCAATTTGGCCAGTTAGTGGGAAAACAACATTAAAGTAAACTTCGATATATTATTTTGTGAAATTTCTTTTGCTGTTAGTAAAGTGAGATTGCGAACTCACTTAGTTATGAACCCTTGTTATTAATTTTCTTTCAGCTCTTTTTGTTTTTAATAAATATTAATTAATTTCGAATATTATCCAATGGGGCAAGTAGTAACAACATTTCGGAGCAAGTTGTAACATGTTAATCTAATTATTTAGTTGTAAGTAGAGTGCTATGTTCATTGTTGTTCTATTTTAAAGATGCCAAATGGTAAATTTATTTAAAAAACTTTTTCAACTTGTCCCAAACCTGTAACAATTACAATTTGTAGAAAAATTATAGTTATGAAAAATATGTATTGAAATATTTTGAATTATTTTTCTTTTGGAAACGATGCTTGAATAGTTAAACCATCAGCTAAAAATATCTGAATCTTAAAGTAATGTGTAATTTTGGAACAAAACTGTTACAACTAGCCCCCAGCTACCCTAGTTTGATTTCGAGGGTGACCATACAGATTTTAAAAATGCAACCGTCGCGGTGCTCATGTTTTTCGACAAAGCCAAAAATACTAATGTCGTTCGAGGAGTATTCCGTAATTTTTCTTTTTATGTATTTTATATCTCTAGTGATTTTGACACTCTGCTGAATATGGTGCTCGGATCCAATTCATTACCATATAAGAACAAGACCATTGCATCTTAGCCACTTTGCCCCTATTTTTACCAATTTTTGTAATAGCTCTGCACCTTGCAAATAACCCTGTATCATGGGTTTCGAGATCTCTTTTCAAATACATGACGAAAGTCATGAGCAATTTGATTCAGGGGTGAGCCAACCATCGATTGACTCCGAATCTGACAGATTGTGGATCAGACGATCAAAAGCCTTTCGTTGGATGTGATAAGCAGTCACAATAGACATGTCAACATTGTCATATTACAGGCAAGCAATGGCAATCTTCTCGGATCTCATGATATGTACCTTTAATATAATAAATGTTTCATGTGGTGTGATCAAATTTGTTTTTTTTTATTTTGTGTATTTTTTGTAATTTTGTAACACAAATTCGATTTAGTTTTGATGCTATGAATAGTCAACAAATGTGGTGTATGTATGCAATTTTTCATATAACGGTATTCTAAATTTTTATTACAATTTTAGATTGCTAACGAAGTAATTATATCTACTGTCTACCTACATAATATTACAAAATCAACATGTTTCTGAGACTAAGTACATATATTTGAATTTCTTGAAATTTACGATTAATTCTTTGTATTGGCGCATTTTCTTTTCTTGCTAGATTCGTGTTCATCAAGGAAATTATGATGATATGTATATGGGAGAAGTACTCTTTTGTGGGCTCAGCCGCAATCACAAGTGAAACAGAAATTGAGAATGAACAGACCATTTAAGTAAGACTTATGTAGAAACAATAGAACATGACCATTTCTTAAAGAAAATTCTGCTGGGCACATAGCTGCAAGGCTGTCAGAAATTAAACCCATAAGTAAGAGAATAAGACCCAAATAAAATAACATCACAGTCAGATACATAGTAGATTTGCACTTCAACTGCACTTCATTATTTATAACAGAATATGTACCATATACATATATACATATGTATCTAACTAGAACAGATGTCCTCCCCATATGAACTTGGTCAGCTTATTGTATCTTAATGTAAGCTTTGCCCTAAAGTTCAAAACAATTCTCAAAAGGCCACTTAAGATTGTATCATAAAGCCACTATCCCGTCCGCAAGGAGGGCACTAGAAAGCCATTCACAAATGATTTATATTTTATTTTCTATTATTAGCAGTCTTTGAGTGTGTGATTTTTCCCATAGCGAACTCAAGTTGAAATAAAATGACCAATAGTGCCCAACACAAGAAAAGCTAGGTATGTAGTTAGTAGACGCTGATAGGCTTTAGAAATGATAACGTCTTAAGCATGAAAAACATACGTGAAGGGTGGAATTAAGGAAAAGGAGTCGTCTACAAGAATATTAAATAAGCTTAATATTGCTGACTAAGAACTTAATAACGATTTGATTTTGTATATTTCAGCAGACCTTTATTTGGAGGGATAGGGACAACTACCCGAAACTTTTAGGGCTTATTTTATTAGTGGGAATAGCACCATAGCCATCACTGGATACCGTTGTTATAAAATTTAATAATGTATAATATGTAGGACTACGAGTATTTGGAATAAATTATCGAAAACTTTTTTTCTGCCTCCTATCGTTAATTTTAGTAACATTTTTATACCCTAGCTGAAATCATAGGGTATACTAAGTTTATCATTCCGTTTGTAACACATAAAATTATCTGTGGTAGAACAAAATGGATTGAACACCAACGCATTATATTAAAAGTTATTTTGATTTTTACATGTCCGTCCGTCCGTCCGTACTATAACTCGAGAACGCGCTCACTTCTAGGCCTGAAATTTTGTGCATGGGCTATTTAAGAAAAAAGTAAATTTAAGTTCTAGAATGAACTAAATCGGGAAACTCCTTTAGGGTTGCCATACAAATATTTCGTTTTTCACTATATATTTGGGTACTGTCTGAGAACCCGTCGAAGTAGAGAGTTGAAATTTGGTACATAGTGTTTTCATAATATTAGTAGGTAAATATGAGTTCAAAAATAAATCGGGCAACACCTTCTTCGTGTAGCCATATAAAAATTTAAGTATATTGTGAAAACGATCAGTCCTTGTCATTTTTATTGTACTGAAAAGATCTTTAGAATATGAAATCTTATAAAATTGGTTATAATCATATTTACTGTCTTGCATTGATTAGTGACCATACGGAATTACATATGGGTTTTCATCTACATTGGTCTTACAATTCTAGATTTTTTACTTAAAGCTAGTGGTTTTTGCTTTATTAGTTTCTGTAAAACTTAAAAATATAATTAGGAGTAGGCGAATTTTGTTTGTAAGGTATCGGGAATAGACAATTCTTGAATTATTTTCAAGGGCAAATAATAAGAAACAGAATTAATAAAAAAAATATATATATATATATGTCATAGACATTTGACGTAACTGAGCACTTCACGAAAACTCTGGACACTTCATGAAAAGTAGGGAGATAGTGTACCGGTTTTGACTTAGCCACTTTTTACATTATGTGTCTAAAATGCGCGTGTATGTGTGTGGGTGGGTGTGGATGTGTGTGGGTGAATGTGGGTGTGTATGTCGCAGGCCGGGGTGCGACCTCCCCCTTCACCACACATCTCCCTCTCCTAGTATTTGGTTATATCGTTTTGTATTACAATATCGGCGTAAAGGCTTTTAGTATTTCATGAATTGACTAAAAATTTCAGACAAAACCGGTACACTATCTGCCTACTTTCATGAACTTTTGGTGAAGTGCTGAGTTACGTCAAATGTCTACGACATATATATATAGTATTAATTTTTAATTTAATTTAATTTTTAATTTTATATCCAAACTTGAATCCTGACTCATCTAGTTTTGTAGCAAAGCGGTATCGATACCGTTTATTAATTCCAAAAGTAGAGTCTTCTACAAAACGAAGGTTCTATTTAGTGTCATGATAAGGTAGAGTTTCTACTTGGCAAGTGCAAATAGACACCCTGAAGAGAAAGCTCATACTTCAAAGACCATTTTACAAATGTATGATGAATTATTTGGAGGAAAACCTGAATTTCGAATTTCATCATATATTCGTTAGAAATAAAATATCTCGTCATAGTCGCGCAATCTGTGAAAAACTAATTAAAAAAGGGCTATAGGGATATGGATAACGCTAGGAAAAAATTCTCTAACTTTATTTAAGGTATAGACAAGAACTCTGTAAGAGATATTTCAAATGTGAAGAGAGCGACATAGCAATGTTTGTTTACAAAAATTATGGACATGAATTTATAGGACGTCGAAACGTAAAAACATTCAATTTAACCTAACAATTTCTCAAATAGAATTAGATTTCAAAGTCAGAAATTGGCAAGAAAACTTGATAACAGGGATTGAGGAAAAGAAAACTTGTGTGAAGCCTTTCGGACTTTATAAATTGAAAATAATTCGATTTAAATTGTGGTACGTATATGATAAATCAAAGCGGTGACATTCGACCGGCTCCTAATTAATAATTTAATTTTATTTTATTTTTATTATTTATTGTTATATCGGCAACACACACTCTATGGAAATTTGAACTGTCTGCCTATTACGGATCATGAGATACGGCCCGCTGGCAGACAGACGGACGCACATAGGAGTATTTACCAAGAAATCTTAGCCAAAATTATGTTGTGATATAAATGGCCTGCAAGCAATATTAATTGACAGTTTATGAATTGTATATAACATTTTCTGCGCAAACTGTGATTACATTGTTAATAGTTCGGTTAATTTAGGTTATTGTTTACTTTTTGCATCTCTGTCTGGTTTCGCACATTTTCTTCTCTGTATTCTTTGTGACCGTTTGCTATGTGGATTTTTTCTTTTTTTTTACTTGCTGCTTGTTTTCTTTTGCATTTCACTTGTGGTAAGCTTATTTAATCATTTGCTGTTCTCCAGGCTACTCATATACTTATTTAATAATTTAATAATTACAGGCACTTTTCGGTTATATTTAATTCTTTATACATTTCCCTTATAGTTTGATCGCCATCAGTCAGTCGGAATTCCTACCACTGTCATGTAGGAGGCTTGTCCTCGACACAACCCTTATTATTTAATTAACGCCTAAATCTCTGCTAAATCTTTACATTCCTCTTGCCTACGGCGTATTCTATGGAGTTTTCCTGTTTCTGTTACCACGTGTTGCGAGGGCTTAGCGATTAAGTCGTGTTATGTTCTTCGATTGGTTCTCAAGCGACCAATCATTTATTGCGGATAGTGTTAACCATATATGTGCCAACTGGTGGTACCTGAATGCTTACTACGAGAACCTCAATACCTTCAATTCAAAACTAGACAAGCTTCTTAGTTTTTCAGAGTTCAGACTTATCCCTCTTACTTGATAAGTCGGATGATCTTTTTACTCGCCTCGAATGTATGACGTCCACTGTTGATGATCTTTGTGCCCGCTGAACATTTGTAACGCGCCTCGTCAGCACCTCGTGCCGACCAATCCATAAAGATATTCAGCACAATATCGGGCTAGTCAAGAATGATCTTGCGGGATGGTCTGCTTCTGCTGCTAAGGACTCCGTGCTAATTGGCGCACTCGCCTCGGACATTAAGTGTTTTACGGCTGGAAACTTGTCATCCCTTCTTCTTCTGATGTTACGCCTCCTGTGAATGTGCCTTGTATTGATGATTCTTCGCTGTCTGCAGATATACCACCTACTCAGCAGTATTTCTCCAAGCCTCGTCGCAGGCAGCAGTCGCGCCGGAGGGAGCGATCTAATTTGCACCTGCCACTGCTACTCCTAGTGCGACTGCCCCAACTGTTGTGGCCGTAGGTAATGCTGAGAGTCAATGCTCTGATAACACCTCTCACCCACCTGCATCTATTTCCGCGGCATTGAATGATGCTACATCTGTGTTGTCTCTAGGTAATAGTATTGTCGTCCTTTTGAGAAAAGTACGAAAACTTTCGAATGTTTTCAGCACCCGCTTTTCTCCAGAAACGTTGTGTGAGGAAATATTCAAGTATCTGACGTCTAAAAATATCGCAGCGGATGTTATTTCTTATCGTATGATTAGCATCCTTTGTTTTAACCATCTCCGATGATGTGAGGGACAAGTTATTGGGTCCTACATTTTGGCCCTCTGTCACGTTTGTTAAATTATTTATACCTTCCGAGCGCCAACCTAGAAATGCATTCAAAATAAGTAACGATATTCCAAAGAACTCAAATCACTCTTCCTTTACTAACAAAACGTAAGGGGGATTCGTACAACTGTACAAATCTTTAAAACCTTTACTGCGACTTGTTAGTAAATAGTTGCTTTCACTTACACTTGGCTATATCATGGCCTTCGCGATGCTAAAATCTTTGACGATTCGAATCAAATTTTTAGTAGAGAGAGACATACTGAGTCTGTAGTTCGAAGTGGTGGCGTACTCCTAGCCTGTAAAAACCAGTCTATTTGCAGCCAGGTAGAGCTTCCCAGTTACTCCAACTCTCTCGACATTGAACTTAAGTTATCTCTTTTAAAATCTGACTTGTACATTATTTGTTGCCATATTGCTCCAGACTCCATAAATATTGTTGTTGAAATAGGTCAGAATATTTACGACCTACTCATTTCAACATCCAATTTTATCCATGCTAAGATGGATCGTCTTGAAAAATTACTACTAAGTAATTGGTGATTTTAAAGTACCCAATATACAATCGGTACTGAACGAAGTTGACGATGAATATTTTCCCTTTTCATAACTTGACAACAAGGGAGGACATTTTTCCTTAACACTATTTCATCTCTTGGTCTCGGCCGATTCAGTAATATGAAGAATGACAAGGGTAGGCAGTTCGAAATTGTGTTTTCTGCTGATGTGGGTAACTTATTATTTGAACCTAGACCAGTTAAAATGTCTGATGTTGACAAATATCCCCATTCCCTACTAATTACATAATGCTATGAAACCGAAAACTTAACAAATTGTGACGAAATATTCTTTCTCAATTTTAGAAAGGCGATTTTCTCGGACCTTTTCAGTAGACTTCCATCTATTGACTTCAATACATTACTATCTAGCATATTCCCCGTGAGCGTCAGCGGTTCTCTAAAAGATTTCCTCCCTGGTTCAATAAAGAACTAAAACGTCTTAAAATAGAAAGAATAAACTGTGGAAAAGTTATATGATGAACAAGGATATTATGGGTCACAGCAATTTCCTCAGGATATTGAATTCAAAGAACTTTCCTCTCCACTTCATGATGAGTATGTTCAAAGCATTTAGTGACCCACGCACCTTTTTTAAGTTTATTAATATCAAGAAAAGAAGGAAAGGATTCTTCTGATGATTCATTTGAAAATTGCGAAATTTTTGCCTTTTTTTGACAATGCATTTTGTCTCATCAAAATGGTAACTTCAGTCATATGAACGACTCTCGTAACTTTTTATTCACTACCCCTTCAATTTCAGTAGAGGATATACTTGATCATATTACTGGGCTTCCAAATGAATTCACAACTATGTGCTGATGGGATCCCTCCAACCTTTTTTTAAGTCTGGCTGCATTACCCTGGCAGCTGCGCTAAGAATTATTTTCCAAAAGGCGCTCGATAGTGATTGTTTCTCGAAGCTATGGAAAACACTTTTATAATACCTATCCACAAAAAGTAGTAAACTGAAATTTCTAACTATAGACCTATTGGAAAATTATCTTGCATGTCCAAATTATTTGAATCAATCATTTACTGTCAACTTCCTGTAAGAATTTGCCCTTTTCAAACAAGGCAATATGGGTTTATTTCGGGCAGGTCTACAACCTTTAACTTCTTCGAATTTGTCTAGGACACCATTGGCGGGTTTGCAGAGGGCTACCAGAGAATTTGTATTTATACAGACTTTATTAAAGCAGTCGACTAGTTATCTCACTTCGTGATACTCTTTAAAATGGAAAAATATGGGTTTCCCCCAACATTTCTAAAATGGACAGAGTCTTATTTAGATAACAGAATATACCAAATCGTATCCGCCATTGCATCTCTAGAATCTTGAAGGGATTCAAGGGTGTACCCTGGGCCCATTGTTCTTTATTCTATCTATTGACGACATTGTGTCTATTGTGGGGTACGCTAAGAGTAAATCTGTTAACGATTGTGATCAGGCACAGGTACCTTCAAAAATTCTACAATTGGTACAAAAGCAATAATTTGGTACTCAATTTCGACAAATGTGAGGTTATGACTTTGCATAGAAATCAGACACAAATCACTTATTTGTATGAGTTCTCGGATTCCTTGATGCGCTGTGTGGGCGCTGTCTGTAACTTGGGTGTCAAACGTGACCACATATTGAATTTTATCTCCCATATAAACTGCATGGTATCAAAGAGTAGTTCTACGCTGGGTTTTATAAAACGTTGGTCCCGAGAGATTTCGAATCCTACCATAACATTGCGTTTGTACACTCGCTTTGTGAAACTACTTCTTGAATACGGTAGCCAGGTCTGGTCTCCATTTTACGGTACATACATCAACCGTATCGAGTCTGTTCAGAGAAACTTTTTACGATTTGCTCTCAGGCACCTATACTGGAAGAATTCATTAATTCGTCCACCCTATGGGGATCACTTGAAGCTTTTAAATATGCACTCACTTGAGAAACGTCGTACGATTGGCGATGTAACTTTTGTGTATCAACTCATAAACGCAAATATTGAATCTCAGATTCTCCGTTGTTACTTAACAAAATCTCAAAGGCTACCTCTTTTTTTGCTGTTTTTATTCTATGTTGCATTGCATGTAATTTCACCCGGTGTTTGGTTTATGCATACTAATACTAACAGCGACTAAGTGATGAAACGCATTGTATTTATTAAACTTGTCACTGCAGCGAACTTGTGTTAATCTTGTTCTGATAGCCAAACAAAAAACACTATTTCCTTCAAAATAATATGATTTATTTGCCAAAAATGTAAAATACTTACAAATTAAAAAATATAGTACAGTTTTAAATAAATATTATTAGTTATTATGGTAATGCTTTCCATTCTTTGTGTGCTGAAGACTTTCCGTTTGACACCTCGTTCATTTCTTCATATAAGTATTCCACATCATCTTCAGTTAGAGGCGACTCCGTGATAAGTACATTTACGGCGTCTCTGTTAAAGCTTTTGGTTGAGTTCAGCCCACCTATATTATCTCGCACCCTCACATTTATTTGATCACTAATCTCCTCCAAACCTCCCGTGCATCGACATAAACTGGCATTCCAAGGCATTAGTTTTTCTAAGAAAACATGAGAAATAATTAATAAATTAAAAAAATATCATGAACTTACCAAAAACTCCACTCTCTCCGATTGTTTATTTATGTAATGTCAATCTAGTGACATTATGTCAGATACAATCAGAATTGAAATAATTGAAGCTAGCGTTTCCAGGGTAACACCATTAAGCTACAGGCCACGGCGTGTATAAAAAGGCGGCGAGCCGCAGCGAAATCACTAATTTTTTTCACAGTCTAATCTGAAAGTATCCTCCTCCAGAATCTAGTCCGAGTTTCTTATCCTTTGAACAAAAGTGTAATTTATGTTTGCTCCTTCATATAGAAGTTTGATTTTATTTATGCAGAAGTCCAATTCTACAAAAAAATCAATCTCGCAGATAATTAAATATTGGCCCCCTGTTCGTGTACCAGAAGTGTAATTCTGCCTACACATTTCAGCTTCTGCTGTAACAGATGATGTACATGATTCAGCACATTGCAGCATAAGTGCATTTTTGCCTCGTCTCAACTCCCGCTGTATAACAGATGTATAATTCTGCTTACACGCTTCAGCACGTTTTTGCAGAAGTGTAATTCTGCCTACACGTGTTAACATAAGCTGCAACAGAAGTTGAAGTCTGCTTACATGCTTCAGCACGTTGTAGCAGAAGTATAATTCTGCCTACACGCTTCAACCTCACTGAATCAGAAGTATAACTCTGTTTGATAGAATTAATTTCCCTTTTTATCTAGAAGTTTAACTACAAAATGTAACACACCCTTCTTCTTATTTACAAAAATAAGGAGACTACTAAACAATAGCGCCCTCTTTGGATTTTTGATTGAATTCTTTTTACTTGAAGTTTTAACTTGTTTTGTTTGTTGAATTTTACTGAATTTTATATTATTAGTAGTTTTAGTAGATTTTAAGTTTTATTTTTGAATAATTGAATTGTGATAGTTAGGTTAGGATATATGAGTTATTTTATTAATAACATTTATATTTGAATTGCAATAATGGCTGATCATCTTTTTCAACCGGCACCCTCACTTATGCTTGAGGGTAGATCTCACAGGTTGTTTTTTTAGGTCTCATACTTGTAATAAGTGGAACGGAGCTTAAAGCCTAATAACAAGTTCGAGTTAAAAGTGAAATTTCCATATAAATATAATTGCTGGTAAAATCCCAAGCAATAATTGGTAAAATGGTAAAATGTGTCATTTTTCTATTATAAGACAGATTACGCTTTGTAATTCTCCACTCATTTTACTGACCATTTTAATGTGCAGAGCTTTAAAATGCTGGTAAAACGTTTACATTTATTTGATTGTTGACAAAGCGAGTTTATTTAGTTTTTCCCATGGATATCCTTGACGACGTCACACACTAAAGCCTAGTACGCTGTTCAAGCGAAAATTTCGCGTGGATTCTGGGCACATAATTCTACACAGAAAAAAGTTGTTGAGAAAATTTTAAATCACAAATTAAATAACGTTAAACAGACTGAAGTAATACACGTAAAATCCTCAGAATATATAGCAAACAGGAAAGGGCGAATCGTGTATAAATCGTGTACATGAGTGTAATTTTTTTAAGTACAGGACATTATACATACATAGGATTAAGTAAGATACTTAAAGGAATAGTTGTCTAAAGTTCTTTTGCGAAATTTAACAAAAGTACGGAATCAGTTTTTTTCAAAACTATTTATCTTTGAAGTTTATTTTGTGCAAAGGTTTATAGTGCCACTAGTGCCTGCTAAATCTTCATATCAATTAAAAAAACTGAAATGAAGTGTGCGGTTAGTGCTTGCAAATATAAATTGGATTAAAAAACTAAGGAAATCATGTTTCAGGCAACCGCACTAACTAAATTATCTTTTTTTGTTAAAACCTAGAATCGAGTTCCGGCAAAGTAAAATTTAACGCGGTCTCCAAAATTTTCACATTAAAATCGCTGGTAAAATATTGACGTTGGATAATTTGGAGAAAAGAGACTGACAGATGTTATAAATCTTATCACTGAAAAACTTCAAATTGTTTACAAAGTTTAGATAAACATTTTTACAATGTAAAATTAAGGATGGACTTAATTAATCTGAAAATTGTTAAAAGAAATTAAATCCTTCAATAAATTTAAAAAACAATCTGAAAATTGTCATAGAAACAGAAAATGTCAGAATTTTACCAGCATTTTAATGCTCCGCGCATTAAAATGTTCAGTAAAATAAGTGGAGACATACAATGCGCCATCTATCTTAAAATAGAGAAACATTCAATTTTTACCAGTGAATTCCGTACTGCACTAGTAAAATCATCAGTAAAATTTTTACTTGCGATTTTACCAGCGCTTAAATGTATATGGAAATGTCACATTTTACTCGAACTCGATACTCGGCTTTAAAAGAAAAAAATTATATTAATTAAATATGTGAATTATTTCAAAATTAAGTCGAAAAAGAACATTTTTTAGATCACAAAGCCTTTGTTTATTTTATGGAAATTGACAACATTATTAGAAAAGGGAAGGGGTGTAAACAAGTGTAAATCATGGACTACCAACACAACCAGAATTCATTACGCAAAATCTGGCTTATCACCTTTCGTGTATGCTATATATTCTAACGTTACAAATTAAATGTATGTGCCAAAGTGCAAGCAAACAGTATCAATAATCAATCTGTCAAACTTTTTCGTGCGAAATAAATGTCTGGATATATAAATCGCTGCGGAAAAATGTCTCCAATTCATATTAGTGCCATCTTCATTCCATGATGTAAACATTGATTTATCCTTTCGAACAGCATACTACTTTACGAAATCTCACACCGAAATTTACGGGGCACATTTCGCCCATATTTTATTTACATAGACTTTGTATTTGAGGATTAATATCCCTTATAAATAATAATCATTTAACAGCAGTCACTTCAATTTCTCATCAAAAACCTTAAGTTAACTTAAGCATTAAAATGCTATTTTTTGGAGACCACGTTAAATTCTACCAATACCCGAACTCCATACTAGGCTTTACATCTGAAAATTTTTGATATGATATACAAGAGCATTTCAAAACTAATTTTTTAGGGGGATGTTTCTCTTCCGAAGTGGGTAAAAAATCCAAAATTAATTTATCTTTTTTAATTTCTTTGGTAAGCTCCATTTAATACCGAAAATTTGAAATATGATACAACAGAGTCGAGTAACCCGATCTCAAGTATTCAGCGAATTAAAAAACACGTCCACAGTAAAAACATTGAAATTTAATTTGAGTCACCCTATATCCAAGACCTGAGGTCGGCAGACTAGAGAAAAATATAATCTAAAAGTTTTTAATGTATACTTAACTAATTCTGAAAGTTTCATCAAAATTAGAGGGGGTCGAGCTGGAAATTTATATTTTTTAATGTTTTGGTATGGAGTTGCTTTTTGTTATAAATGGCTATAAAACTGTTGACCGCAAAAATCCCCAAATTTTTTGTACTGTACAATAAAATAGGTCCTTTATTCTTTCTAATCATGTATGTAGTAACATAATCCAATAACATTCATAACGATAAAAATATGACTCGAGAAATATTAATTAAATAACAAGACGGATGTATTTTTATAACTTGTAACAAAATAGTTTTATATTTGAAGTATATTAATTTAAAAAGAAGAATAAGAATATAAATAGAATTAAAGAATAAGTAAGCCACGTGTTATTCGCAAGCGAGCCGCCTTTAGACAGACTTTGACACGCTTTTGCCCCCTAAAGTGCAAATAACAGGTATGGTCTAATGTTCTACATGCCTTCCGTTACAGTAAAGAACAAAAACTGTGTATATGTAAGTATGTATTAGTGCTATTTTAAAAATTGACTTTTGGCCAAATTTGTATTGAAAATACTCCTATGTGGTACGGATGGGCGGACGGATTAGCTGACGATTGGTAATAGGGTCCCGTTGGCACTCTTTGGGTACAGAGCTCTAAAAAACATAATTAAATATTGCCCTAATCTGACATTTTGTTGTCTAAAACATGAAGGAATTATTGTCTTGTCTTATCTAGGGTTTTTTTTATTTGACGTGCTCTACGAATCACCGGGCTTAACTTGACCACGACCCCAACACCACTTGGCGCTACTAATTTTCAGTTTAATGTCGATCAAGTTTAACAAACGCCTTTCTCAATTCCTACACAATTCATTTTTTCTAGGCGCCAGTTTGTTTCCGTTGTGCTCTCCCTTGGAAATAATTTGTGCTGGCAGCAGAATGTATGTAGTAAGTAGGTGGTAAGAAAATACCTCAATTTGTCACAACTTTTCCCAGTAGAATGCTTCCTACTTTCTTCGTAACTTGGAACACAATTCTCAGATTTGACAAAGCAGACTCATAAATCTTACAGGCAACTGGCTATAAATCTTCAAAGTGTAACATGAGATAGAGAAAATTAGAGAGTCTACCCACCCATGTTGTCCACAAGTCATTCCTTTTGCGTTCCGTATAACTACTAATTACTATTACATTCATTGTGGTCGTTGTGTGAAACGTGAGACCATTTGAAACTGCAGTCGGTGTCAGTAAGAGTAAAAGTAAAACTTGTAGAGCCTCTTATAAAAACTATTTTAATATTGTAATAGATTGATTGTAGAAGATAAAGGACTTGCATATTTTATTTTCGGGTTATCCTCGTTATATTGGTGGACTCAACTTTCGTCCAGCAAGATGAAAATCATTAATTTCATATTACCATAGAAATTATTTACACTACTAAGGGTAAGTAATTAGTTCGTTTCCGATGCGTTATGTGATGAAATCATTGGATATTATTAAATTTGTCATTTCGTCTGTAACGCAAAAAATAATACAGATGGAACAAAATGGATTGGACACTTACACAATATTAAAAGAGAGTTGAAATTTTGCTTAATTTTGGGCTTAAGAAAATTGCAGATTAAGAATCGAAAAAGGACACAAATCGGGTAACTCCTTCGTAGGGTTTCCATTCAAAAATTTCGTTTTTTAATATGCATATCTATATGTGACATTGCCTGAGAACGCGTCAACGACTTATAGAACTGAAATTTCGTACACGGTGTTTTCATAAAAATAGTAAATACAATTTCAACTACGGTCTAAATCGGGCAACCCCTTCTAGGAGTTCCCATACAAAAATTTAGGTTTTTTACGTATGCTGCGAAAAATATCGTTTTTATTGTATCGAAAATTTCTTCGGAATATAAAATCCCATTAAATTTTGATAATCGTTTTTACTGTTCGACGAACCGTTCTCGAAATATATGCGAAAAACTACTTTACCAATCAAACTTGGACAGAGGGGTGACCATACGAAATTAATTATGAACAGGTCTGATATTCAGGCGGCTCGCAGCTGTTCGCTAGAACCGGTTGTATAAAAACACAGGGTTCTGCGAACCAGTTGTTAATTGGCTAAAAGTTTCAAAATAAAGCTTTTAAATTATTATGAATTATGTATTTTGACAAAGTTTATATGGGTCACATCACAGTATATTTCATACAATAGAACAACTCTGTCAAAACTGTCAAACGAAAAGGATGCTTCTATAATGTGACTTTCTATTTCAACAGCTTTCACTAACATACGAGTTAATTTTTAATATAAAGGTCGCTATCTAAATCGAAAGTGGGAGGGTGAAATCTGAGCGAATTCTTATCCTTCTGCTATGTTCCCTCCAGCGAAGAAAAACATGTTAGGGATAGTCATTACTTCCCTGTAGATATCGTGATTCGAAAATGACTTGCGAGTAAATCGTAATCCGATACGGAAAGGAAACTAGATCTCCAGAGCAGTGAAAGGAACTTATTTCTCGACTTATTTATTAACTCGAGACACTCAGAAAATCAAAGAAACGAGGAAATCTCGGATGATTCGAAATTCTCATTTCGAGAAAGCTAGCTCATCGGTAAAATGTTAATGTATCTAAAAGTGTCTATACAAGGAGGCCACACTTTTTTTTTATTAAATCATAATATACAAAAATTTTCCTGTTGTATCACGTATGATGAAAGATGCCTATTAAATGGATGTCATTAAGGGCCCAATAAAGCTCTCGCCACATTAATCAATTTTTAAGCATTTCAATTTCTGGACCAATATTGTATTATAGATCAAAGAAAGCTTATGGTTTATTAAAACACACTTTTTTTCTTTCAAATAATTGCGTAAAAAAGTATGGAGAAGTCATATCTGCTGTACGAGCACGGCAATGAATGTCGGCAAAATATCCAAACACGTTCTGGAAAAAATTTCTTAAATTAACTATTTCATGAGTGCCAACCTAAAAGTCCGTTTTGGGACTGTCACATATTAAGACCCACCGTATAGATATATATCAATAAATGTTCTTGTATTGTACTAATAATATGTACACTACTTCTAGTTGTATAAATGATTGATATGAATTATAAAAATCATTTAATAGACTTATACACTCTCTATTGTGAATTATAAGTTGACACCATTGCAAGCACGTAATCGCAGGAGAATAGTCGCTTGCGATTCAGACTCCTAACTGTAAATACGTAGTCAGTAGAATAAAATATTTTTATATACCGGTCTTTCTATTATTAATTTATACCAAAAGTTATTTTGTATAAACATACGTAAATGAAACACTTCTTAAATTGCAATTGAATTTCAAGTTCTCGTCTACATCTATCTCTCTTATCAAAAAATGCGTCAAATTTAGTGCGTTTAAAATAAGATTATACTTTTCCACTCCCAGTTCTTTTGATGGAGCATTAAGTTCCGATACTCCGTTACTAAGTATTCTTGACATTAATATTTCCAGTAATGTAAGCTCGACTGATCACATCTCCTTTGTTCCCAAAAAATCATCGAAATGTCTTGCATTTCTGAAGAGGTATGAGAAATATTTAAACTCATCCCTTGCAGATTAATTCCTGTATGTAATATTCGCGCTGCAAGTTGTGCACATACTTTCGCGATTTAAAATACTTTCGGCCGTAAAGTAAAATTCCGTGATGCTTTTTTTATCTCGAACTGTGCGAATATGAAACAGTCTACCTTGTCCCCTAATACTTTCTTTGCCTCCTTCTTGCCATGATGTGCCTTGCATCCTAGGGTATCCCTTGACCTTGGCTGAATAATATAAAAAAAAGTCAAATTTTATTTGTTTCATTAGCAGTAAAGGATTTAAAAGAATAAAACCACCAAGTACTGAGAATATAAGTAAAACTGTAAAGTTAAAAAGTTAAACATTTTTTAAGTGATTTAATTTGGAATTTTTTTAATTCTAGGTATTATCTATATTTTGCTTCAATATCTAATAAATGAATCACTTTGTTACTTCAAAATGAAAAAAATATAATGATTGAGGATATTAAGAGCAAATCTGTTGCTTACAGTGTTTTGGGTCTGAAGTACCTTATATATCATTTGTATGCAAATACAAAGTACGTATCATTCAGGGCTTAGATTTCATCCTGAGTTTTTAATTGCAAATTTCTATCTATCGATAATCTCCTTCAGTTCATGCAACGCCATTATTCTCTTTTCACTTGAATCGTTTTATTCTAGCTGGTTAAAAACTAGCAATGGCCCACTCAATTCAATTCGCAACAAAATATTTTTATCAGTTGCTAAGTGTAAAAACAAAAAATATGCTTTCTATGAAATGAAGTTCTGCGACTGGTCCTTTGGGATTGCAAAGTTACTTTTAAGACTTTTCACATGATTTTGTATAATTTTGTTAACAGCTTCTTCAATTAATCGATTTTACGTATTCCTCTGCAGAAAGTAGAGTTTTGTTCACAAGTAATTTGTACTTCAGGACATTAATATCTATCTCACCGATACTGATATTCCGAAGGAAACGTAAAAAGATTGAATTGATAGATGGAGTTCAGTCCAGTTTTATATTTGCTGGTCATGAGTACGGCTACATATATATATATATATATACATATATACATATACATTGCAATTATAATTGACTGATTTCGCCATTTTGTAAGAATACGAATCAGAGAGCAGAGGATCTGTTGCAATTATTTTTAACCCTTAATTGTAGTTATAATTATTGAAGGCTGCATTGGTAAATTATCACACAATACAGGCGAAATAAATGATAAGCATTGTTTAGGCCATACACACATGATGATAGTCCCTCATTATAAAACTCCATCAACAATACTCCCCAATTCTTCTCCCGACAAAATTTTTCCTCCTAAAGAAAGGCAAAAGGGATACAAAAAATTTAAATCTAAAATAAAGAAAGCACTTATCTAAACCAAGAACTTCCTTCCTTTGGTCCACCTATGTCCAAACACTCCACCAAATAGATTTAACACCCAAAACAAATAAAATTTATTATTATTTATAACAAAATTTTACAAAAATGTCATCAACTTACCTCAAAAGACACGTTCCCCAAGTAGATATACATTTGACATGTCAAATTGTCATGACGTAGTCAGCTGCTTTCCTCAAATAAAATACAAACAAATGTAACAACTGTCGCTAGGGGAACACCGAAAGGCGAGAGCTCATATCTGGATACGGCGGGTATATAAAGCCGATGAGCCGCAGCAAAAAATCATTCTTGGTCCAGAGCTCATCTGGTTTAGAGACTAATCTAAACACAAGAATAATATTCCAACCTCCATTAGAAGGTTAATTCTATATTTCAGAAATTAATGTGAAAAATCCTATCATTTCCTATACCTAAGCAGAAGAATAATTTTGCGCAGAGATTAATCTGCAACACTTTTATCCTCTACATCATTTTGCTACACCTGTGCTCTCACGCACTAGCAAACACTTTTTTGCTACCCTTGTGCTCTCACGCAATAGCAAAAGGCATTTTCTACCTTTGTCCTGTCACGTACTGGTAAGAAGCATTTTGCTACTCTTCTACTTGCACCCTCCAACACAGAAGAATAATTCTGATGAAGAGAATAATCTGCGCTATTTCCTTATAGAAACATATTGCTACCTTTTGGCATACAATAAGTATATATTCAAAGACTAGTCTGAATTATTTCTTTATAGAAGCAATTTGCATTCATGCTTTAGCACCAAGGTATTACCTCACAGATTTGTTCATTCTGCAGTAGATTTGTTCCCTATTTCTTTTTTCGTTTTAGAAGTGAAAATTGAAATCTCGAATTTTGCGGACGTATTGACGTCATAAAAATTTTTAATTGGATTCTTTTGAAATTTCATTGAATTTTAAATTAATGAATTAATTTTGATTATTTGAATTTTATTGAACTATTCTTAAATTAGTGTAATTCTTTTAAGAACTTTATTTTCTGTTAGAAGTTTTTTATCTGAATTGTGAATGTTTTTGGGATATTATGTTAAGCAATTGAATTATAGTTTTATATTTGAAATATTAACGACTGAGTTGTCCCTTTAAAAACTGGCACTCCCTCCATGTCCGAGACTAGATCTCTCAAACTCTTTGTAATGTTTATAGAGTGATTTTTCTTACGTTTTTGTTGTACTGTTCCTTTACATTAATTAATATAAGCTTCACTGTATACTCCCAGGAGTCTGCGCCCCCTGCAAAATATTTAGAAAGGTGCATATGAGTAAATTTACACAGTGAGACGATTTTCTATCCTTTATCACTCACACATTCACTAACCGTCTTAAGCATTCGATCACTGAGACCTTCACTTACTCTCTTCCAGTGAGTGAAAAGATGAATGCCCTTTGGATCACTTAGACCTTAACCATCACACATCCCCACAAACTATAATAAATTTGGATACATATTATACTCTCTAAAATTCAGATCCAATACTATAAATAAATTATATACATTACCTGTACTACTTATCAGTAATATAAAATCTAAAGAACCATAATATATCCACTCAGTGTTTACTGATAGTTCAAATTTATATCTATAATCTTGTTTCTTGATTATTTTCAACTTCATTCCTTTTAGCATGTTTTGCGAGCTCTTGCCAAATATCAAAGGTGGTTTAGGTATTTATTTTTACCAGCAGCCTCCTTTCACTGGTACCGAAATATACAATTGTGATTAAGTTCCTTTCCTTTTTCAAGGACACTGTGGAAATGGTTGGTTGGTTGGTCTTCGGTGTCTCACTCTTTAGATTTTAGTACATGCAACATAACTACGACTACGAGACCTGAGCATTTCACTTAATTTTACTTTCTTGTCGGTATCTTACCTTTTACGTCTTGTGACATAATTGACATTGATAAATTTATAGCATAACAAATTTAGTACATATTAAATACATCAATTAATCTCTCTACTAGTTGGTATCGGATCAAAACACAGACCAATTTTAATGCCAGTTTTGCTAACATTAGACGGATACTCAAAACAATTTAAAGCTTAGTAATAAATCCAGAAAAGTTGGCACACATATACTACAGGTACTAGATGTTGCCCATATGGGTCTGTTAAATTGAAGTATCAAGCAAGAAATTGAGATGGTCTGAACGGGTCGTGGCGTGACCCAGTTTGAAATTTCCTCCATATTAGGAAGAGTTCAATACCCTAAACATACTGGCCCTTACCCATGACCTTCAACTAGCCTGTTAATAATGGCCTAATCTAAAATTAGTCAAAAATACGTACTAATAACTAATTTAGTTGAAGAGTTTTAATTAAAGGTGGCTTTAGTTATGGCATCTAGAAAACCCAGCATTAACTCTTTATTAATTACTTTCTAACCTTTCTTTTCGAAAGTTTATGTATACCTACGTATGAAAGTTCATTTTGAAAACTTGTCAAAAGATGGATTCTAGCGAAAATTTCATTTTTGAAGATTGCAAAATTATTTGGGACAGCTTATATAATAGGAAAGTAAAAGTTTACAAAAAAAGAGTTAATCCTTTCGACATTTACTCAGACAAGGATTTTGAAGACCTGTATCGGTAAGTAAACATGTCGAACTGATCAGAAATGAAAATAAATTTTTATTATAAATATACACAGATTTGACAAGAATTCAGCAATGGAAATTGTCAATATTTTAAGAGAAGATCTAGTTCGAGATAATCCTAAGCATGGGTTATCAATTTCACCCGAAATAATGGTGATGACGACAATAATATATATTGCAAAAGGCTCATATCAAAAAGACATTGGCAAGTCTGCTTATATACAAGAAAGCATATAAATCTATAAATAAGTCAAATTTAATTTATAGCTGATGCACATGATATATCGCAGCAGTCAATGACGAGGATAATCCAAAAAGTAGTGACTGCGCTGGCTTCGAAAATGTAAAAATTCATTTCCTTCCCTACTAATCCTGATGATATTCAGAAAATAAAAACTGGCTTTTTCAAAATAGCAGGATTTCCTCAGTGCGTTGGTGCAATTGATTGCACGCAAATTAAAATTAAAAACCCAGGTGGAGAGCTAGGCGGTCGTCACAGATGTCGAAAAGGATTTTATTCGTTGAACGTTCAGGTAAATATATATTAACAAAGGATAGGCTGTTGGCCAGAAATTTCTAATTTTGATAAGACGTAACTTAAAAGTCATAATTTCAAAACTGAACGCAACAGGAATTCAGAAGACTCATATATGTATATGTATATATTCAATAATCTTACTTGTAGATAATAATATTTTTTATTGAACCTGGATAGGCGAATACTGTATACATTTTTTCTACATTTGTATCATCACAATTGGAAATTTCATAACTTGTCTTTTTAAGATATTTTCAGCTAAATAATATTTTATGTATGTATTTTTGTAGGTTATTTGCGATTCCAACTGTAAAATTTTGGATGTAGTTGCTCGTTGGAGAGGTTCAGCTCACGACTCTCGTATATGGCGTGAATCAGCTATTAAATCGAAATTGGAACAAATAGACCTGAGAGGTGGTGTTATATTAGGTGACAATGGATATAGTAATTCCAGGATATTATTAACTCCCTTTAGACCATCCGAGCAACTATCATCCATTGAGAGTACCTAACCAGCAACTCAAGTGAAGACCCAGAACATGTTATCATAGGTGTACCTGGAGCTGTGTTTAGGCAACAATTCATCAACAAGTATTTCCAATAAAACTAAAACTAGCTTTTTATTTGATTTTGAGCTTTTATTAAACATTTTTACAAATATATATGTTTAAATTAACATCCATATATTAAGATCGGAACATTCTTTCACTTTCGACTTTTAGTGTGAGAAGTTCAATCTCCTTATTTTTTATTTGAATGTCCTTATCGTGAAGCTCTTTAATGCATTCCAGTCTAAACTTTTCCACTTCCAATTTTAGATTAAATAGCTTCTCATTTTGTGTGCTCTCCGCGGTTATTTGTTTAATCCTTTCACGCATCATTTCTTCTCCAATTTTTGGCGTAGCATTCTTCCTTCTTTTGCTACTGAAACTATTGTGACACTTTTCTGGAAAGGCATTTTTGTTGTCTGTCATCGCAGCATTTTCTCCTGAGACTGGAACATTTTCCTTATTATTTTCTGGCAGGGAAACATTCTGAATACAAAAGAAAACTAACAATAGAAGAATAAGAAAGCAAATACTCTTATCATGGCATCAGAATCAAACTGTGTATCATCATTCTCAAAGTCGATTGGTGTCATACTCATAACTGAGTAATCAAATTCATTTGGCTCTTTTGGGAAATCTCCTCCACCAGTTGCTCTTAGCTCCCGATTGAATTGAGAAATTGTACTTCTTGATTGCATTTTAATTCGGTTCCATTGCTCACGCAATCGTTTTGCTGGTATTTTATATCCAGATGCCTCCATATCCCTTTCAATACACTGCCATGCATCGTACTTTAATTTAATGCACGCTGTAGAGTTTTCTTTGGAGTCTACAATGCTAATTTTTGGTGCTACCGTTGATCGCAGCATTTCCCGCATTTCCGGAGTCCAATTACTGGATCTTGCACGAGGCTAAATATAAATGGTTTATAAACAATTAAATATATATATAAACAATTAAATATATTATTTACAGGTTTTTTATTTTCCACTTCCATATTCTATGCACAAACGCACATCTTCTTCTTCTTTTATTGTTTTAAGCCTCTATCCACTAGAGTCAACTCATCCAAGGATAAAAATATGACAGTATTTGCAGCACCATCTGACTGTGAAAAATGTAAAAATCTTAATTAATTTAGTGAAAGCTTTAAAAAGTCATTGGTACCATTTGTAAATACCAAGTTTAAATTTAGTTTACGGGTACTAGTTCATTGCTAAATTAAATCTCAAATTAGCGTCATGTTATTGGTAAGGGCCACTGTCTCCATAATTACTTGATTTTCAATAGAATGGAGTGAAATATGCAGTCATTCACACAAAATAGGTGTATCGAATACAATTTTGCAATATTTCGAATAATTTTCAAATGGTCAAAACTTTACTCTAGTAACGAAATTGCAGTCAACGTGACACACCGTCATTAAAATGAACTAAATTTGTTGGAAATTGGAAAGTCAGCAATGACAGCTAACAGTTGATCATGAAATTTATTTCTTTAAGCTTTTCTTCTCTTATTGACCCCTTAAAAGAACTGTTTTGCTAAATGGTTTACAGCTGCAGTAAGTACTCGCAAATTTTCTTGATAGATTTAATTAAATTATTGAACTCTATCATGATTTTTACTTGCAATGAAATGAAATAAAATGAACTACCACAGTCTGTCTCCTAGTCATACATAACTGAATTTAAAATTAAGTCATTATGGAGATTGTGTATCTAAGGTATAAGTTTATTTGATAGCAGCAGTCGCTTTTATTAACTTCAGCGGCATATAAAAAGGGGTTATTAAAGCGATTTGATAACCAGAAAGGAAATACCACAAAACGGAGAATTCTTAAGCTGCTTTCATATGAGGTGAGAGACTACCGCTGTAGCTACTGCCAAAGAAAGAAGGTTGAATTTAATGCTCTAAGTGCCATGATTGCAAAGCCATTTAATTGAAATTTAATTTAATGTGTTTTAGTACTCCTGTTAGAGAAGGTTGACTTGAGGAATACGGCCGTAGCTACAAGAACTGTGCTGTGTTGTGGTATATGTGAAGAAAGGTGAGCAACATACGAATTATGTTATGCAGCTGCACAATTCCTTCGCTGCTTTGTACTGAACTTTCTTGTTTTGTTTGCTTTTTTTCATTTTTATTGTTGCTGTTAGAGCAGCAAAATGGGTTGGCTACCCACGCATAATATTAAAATTTATTTTGATTTTTTTATGTTCATCCGTCCGTCTGTCCGTCTGTTCTCATGAAAGCTCGAGAGCGCGTTTACTTAGTGAGTTGAGACTTTACTTTTACTTTACTTTTCGACACTGCGCGTTCTCAGGCGCCTACGTACAGATTTGTACACGGCATTTTAATAAAAATTGCAAACACAAGTTCATAAACGGACTGAATCGGGCAACCCTGTCTTGGTGTTGCCAGGCAAAACTTTGCTTTTTATACCCTAGATGAAATCTATATAAATAATTATATTATCAGCAATACTTTCCAGATATTGTTTTCTATCAAGATCATTGTATCGTATTCTGCAAAATTGTGTCGAATTATTTCCCACATATTGATTTTTGGTTTTTTTTATTATCCTGGCTCTGTACTTGACAATTTCTGTTGTGAAATAACTTCAGTTTTGACTTGATCAATTTCTAAAAAAACTATAATTGTAAAGATTCCGTTGGCATATAGGAAATCTAACTTGTTTTTTTTCTTCCTAACAAATCAAAATACCCAATAAATTTGTTCCAAAAGTATTCGATAAACTCTTCGAGTATTTGTGGTATATTTTCTTGAAATAAAAGAAAAGACTTCGACTTCGTTTTCCTTAATATAAGTTGGGGCTGCTAAGCATTTTATTTTACGAGCAAGTTGGGGATCTTTATTGTAATTTATCTTGAGTCCGGTGCTTTGCAAATGTCCCTAAATAAATTGTTTGAAATGGAAGCTGCAAAGTCGAATAGCAACTTCCGAGAAAATATGTTGGTATGCATTAATTGCAGCTAGTTCATCAAAACGCTACTAAGGTTTAGGCTTTGTTCTAGCTGTTTCAACAAGGAAAATAATTGAATGTAAGTCAATTACGATTTACTAGGTAAAAATTTCATTATAGTGGGAATAGTTACATTATTAATTATAATGTCTATGGTCCAAATAGCACTGGACATACTTTGAATGTTCCATCGCCGAACAAATTTCTTTATTGGGACAATAAGTGAAGATATTTCTTTGCGGAGAAAATCAGAATTCGATTTGGCGCTTTCCACTATCAAAAAGCAAAAACATCTCACATTTTGTAGTGACTTTAAAATCATCGCCGATTTCTATTTCAGAGCAAGACTTTGGGTCTGATATTAAGAAACCAATTTCTTTGGATCTTACATGACGCACTGTTTGCTCCATAGTTCCAATTCTTGATAGTTTACAATCATCGGAATCAGGCTCGTCTGCATACGAAAATGCGACAAGTGGATGAGGTTTTATGCCTGAATTTATGACAGCCTCAGTCTTGACTGAATCAACCATATTTTGAGCTACTAAATTTGAAGCATCTGCAGCGTGATTGCGTGCACCTAAGATGTTTGTACATATTGGAATTGCGCTTAGTGTGAACCCTTGATCTGCAGTTGATTTTTTTCAAATCTACACATTTCCAAAAAACAGTATTATTGTATTCCTTAACTGTATATACACTTATCCTAGGCTATATCTATCTATATACACTTATTATAGGCTAGGTTTACTTTACTTTTCATATCTTGCTAAGTCATTATAAGACAAGATCAAAAGTAGTTACTAATATAACAGCAAACAGTTAACAATTTTTAGATTACTGTTAAAAATTGTTTTTAAGTTTTTCAGCTGTTTTCTAAATTTGAAATTTTTGCAATGTTTACTATGATTGAGATATCAGAAAAATGTAGCTTTTATCTTAATGATTATTTTCGATTCGAAATTATATCAATGATTATAGAAAACGATGTTTTATGTAGGTATTATTGGAATAACTCCAGTCAGCCACCAAAGTGTATTTGTAAATATGTAAATTTCTAAGAAGAAATGAAGCCAACTTATAACTTGTTAGCCGCACTGACTTATAACAATGGACTGAGCGATTTGCTATTTCATGTGGCACAAAAAATATTGTGTTTCTAGATATCACCGTTAGAGCACCCTTTAAAACAATTACATAAAAAACATGTAAAACTCAACCAATCAGATAAAATTTAACACCCAAAATTCGAATTTAATTAAAAAAATATATTTTCTTGTGCCCAAGTGATATTTTAATCGCTTATAAGGAATTAAACTCATTCCGACTTTAATTTTCAAAAGTTATTCTTAACTGAATTCTGCTTATGGGCAAGAGAGACGGAGCATGGTAAACACTATCTTTACCTTATTCCTTCTGCGGTGATTGCATCTGTAGCCAACATAAAAACATCAAATGGCATAAGCAAACGTTCCAGAATGCAATATTTTGTGTTGGTAGCTCCAACTCTGCCATAGGGCGAAAGAGAGAACTATAAAACTTGTGCCATGCTTTCTTATAGGAAAATTACAATACGCTCAGTCCGTTGATATAAGTCAGTGGTTAGCCGTTGTCGCCCTCGAATTATGCATCAATATTCTAAGAACAAATTACCAGTAAATTTCTAAAAAAAAATGCAGTGCTTCCGTACATCATAACCCCTACATCCATACATAATTCTATACCAAAGGCTATAAGCTAGCAAGGACTTGGTTCCATTTTCCACTGATTTTTGTACTGCTCTCATCCATTCATAGCCGAAGCCTGGGTATCGGTTTTTGTTATTATTTCATTATTGAAATCGAAAAATAATTTTTGTATTTTTTGCAATTTGTTCTTTGGTATAACCCAGATAACAAAATGGAACATGTTCTAAAAAGATACTTTTTGGACACAGACGATCGGCTCCAATCGGTAATCTTCATTCAATTTCGGTAAAAGTATTTATGGATAAAGTAAAAGTATATATGGATATGAATAGAAAATGTTTTTAACATGCATTTTGGGAAATCGAATTTCGTTCCTGCTTCGGTACAGAGGTGTTCGGGTTTGTGCACAGTCGGGCACAGAGTTTCCAGGTTTGGCGTTTTTGCTCTAAATTGGCGATTTATGCATATACTTCGGCGCTTCTTTTTCAATGGATCCGCCAAGGCGGTTTCCTATACGTCAAAGCGCCTTGGCGATTTTGCCGCTTTTCTCTGTTTAAACACGTTTTCTCATATTTTTAGTAGAACATTTATTTTCCACGTAGACTTTAAAGTGAACTTTTTCGTGTAAATGCTGAACTTCTTCATGTCAACGCTATCCATATATTCAGTTTATTGTTTTGCTTTCCACTAACTTCTATCCATATATGTAGGCATTTCATTCTCAGCAAGACAATTGACAGTTGTGTGGCATTGGCATTGGCAATTTGCATTTTCTTTCTTCTCACTAACGCTCGGATTTTAAAAAAAACTTTAAAACACGCAAATAATAAAATGACGACAAAAAAGCGGAAATATATTTCCACATGGGAAAATGAAACTGAATTCCAAGGTATGAAAATATAAATTGTAAAGTACATTTTAAAAATTTGGAAACTGTAGGCTGGCTTATTAGGTATAGGAGCGATGTAGAAGAAGAGGAATCAGCTTTTTGCAAAGTTTGCAAAATAAAATTACAACCGCACAAGAGTGATTTAAAAAGGCATACAAGTACACCAAAACATTAAAAAAAAACAAGTCAAAACAAGCAAAAACAGTCCACATTGGATCTTCTGGGTAAATACTCTTTATTTACAATAAAAATAATTAAAGTATTATCTATTAACTAGGATTTAATAACTTGATTCTGAACAATAAAAAGGCAAAAGAAATAAAAATTGCTTTTTATATTGCCATGCTCACGGCCATAAGAAGTGTAGATCCTTTGGTGGATCTTTTCAAAGACGTTAGTCAACCTCAAGTTAGAGATAAGTTTCACTTTCAAGTACACCGTACGAAATGCATTAGTATTATAAAATGTGTCATAGCACCTGTGTTATTGGAGGAACTAATAGCTGATATAGGTAACTCGTATTTTTCACTTATAGTAGATGAATCTACAGATGTAGGCAATGAAAAATATTTATGTTTATGCATAAAATACTACTCTGCTTCTAAAAGTACAATAATAACGCAGTTTTTGTCCCTAATTCCAGTGGAAGAAACAACATCTCAGCATTTGTATGATTCCATCTGTAATTATATGAAATCTGTTAATTTGGATCCAAGAAAAATAATTGGATTTGGTACCGATGGGGCAAATAACCTATGTGGAAGAAATAATTCCTTATATACAATTTTAAGGAGAAATAATCCAAATATCGTTTTATGTAAGTGCGTTTGCCACAGTTTAAACCTATGTGCATCAAAGGCTTCCGAAATTTTTTCTAACGAAATTGATTTTTTGTTGAGGGAAACTTATCATTGGTTTTCCAATGGTCCTCTAAGAGCTGCAAAATATAAACACATGTGGGAGGCCATCAATTAAGATGTAACATTTTTAAAATTAATACAACTCAGTCGGACACGTTGGTTATCAAGATTCCAAGCCGTTAATCGAATTTTAGATCAATATGTGGAACTGGAGACTTTCTTCGCAATTTCTGCTTTAGACGAAAAATGTCATACTGCTGTCTTACTTTCAAAAATGTATAAAAATAAGATAAATAAAATCACTCTGTTATTTTTAAAACCTATATTGAAAACCATTAACTGCTTGAATTTATATTTTCAAAAAGACTACATTGATCCCAGCGCAGCTATGGACGAGATAATACTATTTATACGTTCTCTTGCTAGACGAGTTTTTAAAGACAGTTTTATTAATTCGTGTGAAAATATTTTTATTTGTTTATTTTATTATCAATGGCATAGACGATCCTTTAGTAAAACTTAACATTAATGATATAAATTATGGAACTGAATTTTTCGCTGAGGTAAATACATATTCTATAGATAAAGAAGTCCTTAATAACTTACAGAAATGTTGTAAATTATTCATTTTAAGCCTAATTCGAGAATTGATTAATCGTCTTCCTTCAAATATTGAAATTTTCGAAAAAGCTAAATTATTTTCTCCAAAGGTTTGCCTAAACCCAATGAGGCCAAAATTCTCTGAACTTCCATTGCATTATGTAGAAAAGAAAAATTATTCGGAAACTGAAATGGAATATGATCAATTACTAAACATGAAGTGGTCTGAGATTTTTCAAAATATGCCAGACAACACCCTGATATTTTGGGAAAAAATTTCCGAATTAAAATCTGCTTCTGGAAAGCCTTTATTCGGAAATATTTCTATAATAGCTTTTGCAATATTATCCTTACCTACTTCAAACGCAACTGTTGAAAGGGTTTTTTCAACACTTAATGTTGTAAAGACTAAATTAAGAAATAGGTTACTTTTAGAAACAGCAACTGCTATTCTTAGAAGTAAATCTTATTCATTTGTTAACAAAACATGCTGTAATAAATTTACTCCTACCGATAAAATGCTCCAATCTTTTAATACAAATAATATGTATGAAAGAGAAAACAGTAATACAATTTTTGAAATCTTCGATGAATTAGATGAGCTTGAAGATTAGGAACAACAATGTGAAGAAAATTATTCTGAACAGAATTTAAATTAAAAGCATAAAGGCACATGTACGAGTATGTATGTAATTGGAGTCATATTTTATGACTGACTGGAAATATTGCAATGTTTTGTTAATTTTATGAATTGTTATGTTATTTTTATGAGTTGTGTTTGTTTTTGTCAATTTACGTTTATGTTAGAAATAAAGGATTTATTTTTCTATGAAATTTAAACGATTTTTACTTTCAGTTCATTAAATTAATTTTTAATGAATTTAAAATCATTTCCACTTTTATTGCTTATCCAATCTGGTTCTATTTGATGCTTTTTTAAAATTGATAAAAGATAGGCTCTTTTGGGCGCATTTTGAAATCAAGGCTGGCGCATTTTTTTTTATGACCTGACAACCCTGGTCGGGCATGAAAATCATACGTTTTCGATACCTTATTTTATCATCGATGATCACACGATCAGTTTTGACCTACGTCCGAAGATTTCGCTCAGCAGCGCGGATATGAGTCTAATAAAAAGCATATGGGAAGAATATGTTTTTGATATCAACAGCATATCGAGAAGATGGTAAGAACATGTTCTGTGATAACGTAATTTAAAATGGGGTTTTTTTATGAATTTTTTACTGCACCATCCAAGATAACACAGAACAAGTTCTGATCATTTTACCGATATGCTCCACAGGATATGAGAACATGTTATCCTACTAAATATATTGATATCAAAAAACATATTTTTTTCAAATGCTTTTTATAAAACTCATGTCCGCCCTGCCGAGCGAAATCTTCGGACGTTTTTTAAAAAAGATCGTGTGATAATCGGGGCGTATGCGAAAGAATATATTCAGAACGTATTCTAAAGGATATAAAATTGATATAACTGAGCATCCAGAACGTATTCTAAATGAATGTAAAATTGAAAAAAGCATAAACTTACTATACCAAAATTACTCACTAGAAACCACCACAAACTAGACATTAGAACTGACTGTGACTGAGAGCATTAAATGAGATTGCGTTTTGAAACGAAAATTAGATATAAAATAATGTATCGAAAACGTATCATGCTGTACCGAGGCAGGAACGAAAACTCGATTTTCCGAAATGCATGTTAAAAACTTATTCTATTCATATCCAGTGGAATACTTTTACCGAAATTGAATGAAGTTTTCCGATTTGAAGCAGATCATCTGTGTCCAAAAAGTATCTTTTTAGAACATGTTCCACTTTGTTCTCTGGGGTTACATGCTTTTGAAAATAAATATGTCTTCGAAATATGTCGTTTCAAAGAAAAGTCTTGCACAGAGGTTTATTTGCGAATAACAGATTTCGAAGAAAAGCAGGTGAATCCCTGAACTAAACAATGCGGGAATAGCTTGTAAAGGGTAACTCCCAAACGAACGGCTCAGTGTTCTGTTTATTAATGCCACTTTATTCACTGTTTTTCGCCTATTGAAATAATACTCTATGAAACCCTCGATTAGCTATTGGGATTTGGCCAAATGGCTGAGCCAGTAGCGCTATTTGTTTACAATTTATGCAACGCGCCCGTTGTTTACAAGAACTTTTGTTTATGATCACTAACGCTTTTCACTTGGTAACTAAGTTGTGAGCTTGAACTTGAGCTGCTTGTTACCAAAGCCTTTTTCTTTATGTTAACGCTTTCATTTTTTGCATTACGGATTGACTTAATATCACAGTATTTTCTTAAAATATGAAATATTAAAATCTTTACAAAACTTTAAACAAATAATTTATTTCAATTTTTTAATAAAAAAATGTGTGAAATTATTAATTTAGCAAATATGTTATATTAATGTTGCTAAATTAAGCCGTCAAACGTTAGCCCCCGCTTCACTCTATACCCTAAGCTGCAATTATTTGGTTGACTTGAATATGGTGAATTTTATTTGAAGATGGATAGAAGACTGCTTAATAGTAGAACTCTACTGTTAAGATTTAATGTATTCTTTTATAGTCGGAAATAGATTTTTTGCTAATATTAGGAGAAAAATTTGCCTGCCTTAGATAAAAAAAAAACTGAAAATCTCAATTCCATAAAATATACCAATATATTAAGGTACCGTAAATATTCAGGAAGTGCCAGTGAAATCCTGCAGCCACAGTAGTTGCACTTTTAGTTATTTTTATAATTTCCAAGTAAATTAAATTATTAAATTAATTTGCTTCTTTTAACAAAAACTTATAAATTTTTCACTAGAATAACGGAAAATGTACCTACATGAAACCAATTTTCATCAATTTAAAAACAAAATCTGCAATTACAACTTCCCAAGAGACATTAAGCTTGCTACTGCTACAAATTCTCCATACAATCTGGCCACCCTATCAAGTTGTACTGCAATCAAATTTTTATCGAGTGTCATGTGTTGGTGCCCAGTATGTGTGCAACTTTGATTCGCTTTTTTCTGTTTTACATAAATGCATTACACTGGAATCTGAAGGCAATAATAATAACTGGTTTCAAAGCAACTACACTTTGCCACGAAATTGCAATCGTGAAACCTAGTGGGTAATAGTCTAATTCACGTCATACAATGTGTGTAGTGTGGATTAAAATAGAAGTCTATATGGAAATTCCGGGGACATAACGGCGAATAAATGGGAAAAATCCAGATCAGCTCTCTGGCTATTTGTGTGGCGAGATTATGTGAACACATGCAATGGAATTCATTTGGTTTGCTGGAATTCGTTTTTTTTCCGGAGATGCTCTGGCTTGTATGAATCCAAGAACGAGGGCAGATAAAAGCCATAAAATGTCGTATGGTGTCGCATCTGTAAAAAGTTTCCTTGCACACACTATCTCTAATGTGCCAACAAAAAAAATTAATCGAAAACTGTCTTGGGAAATATCTACTAGAAAAGTACAATCAATCTCTCGTTCCCGCCATCGTCGCCGGAAAATTCTACATTAACAAAAGAACAAAAACGCAAAAGCAAAGATATGAAAATGACGCACCAATAAAAATTTACTTAATTCAATATCAGAAGAAAAATATCCTGGAAACGGATTCCATTTCCATGTGAATACTTTTAAGTTCTGAAATGGAATCTTCTCAAAAATAATTTTGAGGTTATGGTTGCTTATTATGCTGGGGACATATCCGCATCCAATGGGTTTAGCATCATTTGTATAAAAATAAATTGTATCTATTTTATTTGGCAGCAGTTCATGGAGCTTTCTGCTTCCCCATTTATACTTAGTTCAAGGCATGCATATCCATACATATACCCGTTTGTAATGATTTTTGATGACACTGTCTCTGCTGCCTTATCTCAATACTTCATATTCTAATTGGATGCAGATTATATAATACATATGTTATGGTAAATATTAAGCACTCCTCCCCAAGGATCATACTTTCATTGAATATGAAATCTGAGTGTTTGCGAAAAGTGAATTTTCTGAAACTAAAGTTTGGTAAATTTGTTGCGGTCGTTCATTTTCTACAAGGACTATAAAAACAAGAATTACTTTAAGGGGCCATTTTAGGCCCGACACCTCCAGACAGGAGAGATGTCTTAAACGATGCATTATGATACTCTGAAAATGTTTTATTACAAAGTTTATATCTATCTAGCGGGGGAAAGTTTGGAAAAGGGGTCAACATTTGATCTAGCACATTTTGGAAAATCTAGTACAGAACCGAATTCCGTAGATCCTGAAAAGAGGTTTGGGTACCCACACTCTTATACTCGGAGGTTTAAATAGCTATTTATAACCATCCGAATACTTACTTTTTTAGTATTTCCATTTTTAGGGTTCCGTACCCAAAGGGTAACAACGGAAACCCTATTACTAAAACTTCGATGTCCGTCCGTCACCAGATTGTATCTCATGAAGCGTAATAGGTAGACGGTTAAAATTTTCACAGAGTGTGTATTTCTATTGTCGCTATAACAAAAAATAATAAAAATAAAATTAAATTAAAAATTAAAGAAGGCCCCAATACAAGAAAGGTGATTTTTTCGGCGTTTTTTCCTTGATTTATTCTCATTCATTATTATTTTTGTTTTCAAATGACAGCATTATTTTTTCACATGACGCCTACTCTCATTTGAAAAATAAATAAAATGTACATAGTGTTAAATTTTGTACGATGGTACGGAACCCTTCATGCGCGAGTCCGACTCGCACTTGGCCGGTTTTATTTTTATTCAAACTGAGTTATTTACTAGATTTTCCGCACTTTAGATCGGATCTAACTCGGTAGGGTTATGTCCGGTCAGAAAACGGGTTTCATTGTTCGCTTGTCGCAGCTCATTACCAGCTACAATTCGCAGAAGAAAATTTTTCTCCGCATTCTTTTATGATAGGGGTAACAACACCCGGCGGGGGATGGTTCCAATACTACATGTTGCATATCAAATTAAAGTTCTCGCCAAGTACTATCGGGAGATGAATATTCATATTCATATTCATTTTCATGTACTTAGGTCACATACACTCCACATACTACATTTCGCAAAAATGTTTGCAGTTCTTTCTTCTATGCCCATTAGTGCTCTGTTGTGAAAATTTTTCTCATAAGAAGTCATTTTCCTCGAAGCATAATTCCCCACAATCACGAGAAGTAGAAAAGTCCACTTTTTCGCTCAAGCGAGTCTCTCAAGCTACATCCGATCGCCGAAGTTTTCCCCCGCTAGATAGAAATAAACATTGTTAATAAAATATGTGTAGAGTATCATAATTCATCGTTTAAGACATCTCTGAGGTCTGGAGGTGGCAGGCCTAAAGTTGTATGTATGTTGACTGCTGGCGTAATTGCGACCGTCAATTCATATTATTTTTTATGGGGTATCTGTACTTAAGGCTGAACAAATTTGCAAGCAATTTGTTCCCCTTTGTATTTTCCACAATTTTTATCCCGGGATTAAATTTTTGAAAAAGGTGTTGGGCTGTTTGGTAAAAACTGAAAACCTAACAAACAGTATTATCTGACCTCCCCCCCCCCCCCCCCCCCAACCATCCGCCAGAATCGATGTCAGATATCGTAGACATCAATAAAGTCGGCGTGCGCATATCAAAGCTATGTTATGTATCCGATCTTTAATATTGTGTTCTTTTGCAGCACTAATATTATAGGAGAGACGTAACTTATCTTGAAAAAAAAATGCCAACGTTATGTACTACATACATTTTCGACTGTGGACTTTACAGAAACCGAAGAAGCAGATATTACATTTCGTTGAGAAATTTTTTTTCTAGGCAAGTTGTCTATGTTCTGTGAAATGAATGATTTGAAAGTTTGTAGCTTTATATATGTCCCTGTGGCTTACAATTTAAAAGGAAACTTTTACATAGTATTTAATTTAATTGTCTAATTTCTTTACAAACTTTATCCCTAAATACCTTTTCTGCTAAAGTGTCATTGTGGGTCAAATCAGTTCAAATTTGGAGCAATGCGCCAACAACTTATAATTCATATTCCATGATCTCAAAATCTTTTTGGTCTAATAAGATGTGGAGCACGCAACAACCCGTTATGAAATGGTAGCTTCTGAATCCCTTTAATTTGCAATAGTATAACTCTCGCAACGTTTCTTTTAATATCCCGAATCTGTGTTCAATTATTAAATGCGAAGAACTAAGTTGTATATTATAATTTATCTATGTAGCAGTAAGACGACAGTTGTCCCTGTATGGTGTCCGTAAATACTTAAGGCAGGGATAACCTGAGTCACATTAACTTTAAATAAAAGAAAGGACGTTTGTTTACCTCCACATAACCTCTTCAATGTCGGAAAAATTCGGGAATTTTACACCACGCGACTATCATGCACATAACTCGAAAAACATACATACATATATCAATGGAATTTGCCTTGTTGACACAAATTCCTTGCAAACATATATGTAATCATCTTTTCCTCTTTTAGGGGATCAATACCCATATGAGTGCCATTGGCAGCTCCTGGAGAAAGTATTTATATTACTCTATGCACCAGAAGCTTTAACTAAGGCGATTAATTTTAACAGATTGATAATTGAATTCGAGATAAAAAAATGGGGGGGGGGGGGCATTTACTGTTTTTTTTAGATTGATATGCATAACGAAGAGGAGCACAAGCTTTAGATCTCTTAAGATCGATATGAAATTGCTTAACTCGACCCCAGCTATGACCCTGCGAAAGATTAACCGTCCTAACTAAAATAAAACACCCTGTTATAATGTTCATGTTAAATGAAAATTGCTTAACCGGCCACTCCAGAAAATCCAATTTTTTCTCTTTCAAATAGCTAGAAATTTCTTGTTTTCTGGTTTAAACAGGGCATCCAAACACCTCATCTGTAAGACCGCTTAAGAAAGCTATTACTCCCTCTATTATGTGCTGAACCGCCAAGATTGATAAATAAATGGTCGTACGAGCACGCTTTATGACCCGCAAACCATAAAAAAAACGGCCATATGTTTAAATAGTCCAATTCTCTTATCCTTCCGCAATTTGCTAAATTCCGAGCATATTTCAAACTAAACTAGACTAAAATCATATCATTTTTAATTTAATCTAAAATGCATAGGAAATTCATCTGCGGTGTAAGTAGGAATCACTTCTTCAAAATAATTTCTTATACAGTTCCGTTTTCGTGATACAGATTACATATTATTGGGTAACTCATCATTTTATTATTACTTTATTTCTATTAATTAATAAGTATGGTGATAATTGCGTGAGTGGAAAAATATAGGTTTTTTTATATTAAAACAAAATAAGTTGTACGAATAATTTTTTACATTGAATTCATTTGTATGTATTTTATGAATAATGCTTTCGCTTTAAAACTACATTTTTATGCCGGAAATAAGTTTTCATAGCCGCAATAGGTGGACCATAAAAGGAATGGCGTCTAAGGTAATTTCTTGATCTACAATTACAATTGAATTTGCACGTAAAAATTTAAAAATTTAAAATTATTATATTTAACTGACACAAATATATTGATAAAGATGTCCAAAGTATTTTTTTCGCCACTTTCTACCTCGGTGTATGTTTTATTGTTGGGGTCACTAGTACTATAAAATAAAGTCATGAAGGTTTACACCATTTAAAAATATTAATTAGTTACTTTGAGTCCAAATAGATTTTATTAGATGATTAAAGTTAAAGTTCTTCATTAGTATTTGCCAATTCCGTAATTCAATACCGTATCATAAAACTTTTGTTCTTCTACGGATCCATTTTAAGAATAACTTTAATTTAAACACTTTATATAATTAAATTCTCATTTTCAAATTCACAATGCACAAACTAAATATAGCACCTTCATCGAGTAAGCCACACACTAAAAGCTTAGTATCTAAAAGATAGTTGAAAAGAGACTCACCTCTCGGGTTCATGTCGGTGTTATCCCACATAATATGATGGGCGTTAGCATCACACCCAAGTAAGGGATTGGTGCTCCTCGCCTCAGCAGCGTGGATCACCAGTCTTATATCCCCGGAATGGGACGAAGGCTCCTCAAAAGGCATGTATGCAGAGGCTATCCAGCATTTATTGGCACCCACCTCTAGCCCCGCGACTACAACATCCTTCACTCTGCAGGTGTTATTCCTCTTGAATAGCCTGAGAAAAACTTCTCCCACAGCGGAATGGAGCTTCCCCTGTCTCTCCTTAATGAGGAGCACCGATTCCTCGTCCACGAAAATCCTTCCATTATCTCCAGGCTTCTCTACAGCCACAACCTCCCACTCCCCCATAGCGACTTCAGCATTTTGTGCCCGTGGGACCTTTAACAGATTGCTTCTCTCAATCTTCACATAGAGAATCACTATATGACCTTTCGGTCTCTCAGTAATGTCATGCAGCGAGACGAGCGCTAGCTTGGCTCCTTCCCACGGCACTTACAATTCCGAAATTGCTTTGATAGCCAAGTTCTGTATGACCTTGTCTCTACACTCCAAGTCCCTGACCCCGTGTTTGCACCATGATTTATTAAAGGTCGGCGCACGGGATTGCTGAGCACATACCGGGCTACAGCGTTTGATAAGAATCTATCAACTCTCTTCCATTGCTCCTCAGTATAGCGACCTTGACGATCGCCTTTGTCAATCATTGCTAGCGTAGGCTATCTGACACAACTTCACTGAGTGGCTTCTTCTCCTTTACCAGGCTCGTACTAGGACCCGGTCTCGACTATTTACTGCAGCCAGGGAAAGACCTACTGGAGCCCTACTTCAGGCTTTTGGCTTCAATGCCCTCCTCCTCCGTAGATCTAACCCTCTTTTGCTCCTTGTCCTGCCCCTTGCCTTGCACGCCGCCGCCACCTTTAATGGGGCCTGCGGTGGCAGTTTTTGAGGAGGACTTCTGCCTTACCTTGGTCGAAGGTCCGTTGGCGCTGGGAGCGTCCTTAGCGGAGTCACGTCCCTGAGCAGTATCCTTCTTCTTCGGCCGAGTATCTTCGTCGTCTGCTATGACCTACTTGGCCCAGCTCAGGCTACTTCTCTCCTTCTCCGGCAAAGAGTCAGGTACTTTAACAGAGGGCATTCGATGAATGTGATTTGCGCTTTGAAACAAAAGCTTCCGCAGCAAACCCTCGGTCACTCTCTTTTCCGTCTTTGCATTAATCTTACGTCTGGCTTGACACTGGTTTCATGCTCGGCAAGCAGACGCTCTTCCGTATCCGTCGACATCGACTCTTATATCTGAGACCTATGTTCAAGCCCTGAAAGCTCTCTCTGGATGGCGCCAGTCTCCACTGAAGCTTCCACTATCTCCCTTTCGGTTCATTTAAGGGGGCACCGCACTCTTAATAATATAGAGTCATCTTCTGTTTTGTTTCCACGATAGGCAAAGAAAGGAAAGTCGTCCGTAGCAGAGATTTGCAGCACTATGGCAAGGCTAAATTAGAACTCAAGGTCTTCTGGTATCTAGAGTTCTCATACTAGTGACGAAGCAGCCCTCGGAGTATGCTGTTCCGCCCTGGCTTGGGTTTGGATCAGGTTTTAGCCTCTTATTCAGTGTCAATCCCACCGAACAGCGGATACCACCTCGCACTACGTGGAAATACCTCATACAAAGCTGGCATCTTCACTTCACCTACCACAGGGCTGAGAGAAGGTAACTCTGTTTATTTTCATGGATTGTAAATCTTCTTCATTACATGTCTGAAGTGATCCAAAGTAAATTGAGCTGTGATGCGTGTGTCCCTATGGTACATCAACCGAAACGAAATGTACACAAAGCAAAAAAAAAGGCAAATAAAATAGCCAGCAATGTTTCCCCGACTCATTCAACCTCGATAGTGAAACCGTGCCAGTGCGAAGTATCAACGCTATAGAAGTTCTTATTTCTCAAAGGGTAATATCCTTCCAGTTTGTTATTCGACAATTTTATACAACACCTGGCTGACACATGGGTTGCATAAATATTAGTTAAGATGATAATTATGAGAAAGCAATTCATCTGAAACAATACTTTAAGGCATATGGATTGGTTCATATGATATCGGATCGGAAGCTGTACCAGCAGCTTTTGTGCCTTATTAAATAATTTTTACATCATCCTGCTGCTATCAGAAGATCAATGTTAAGGATATGTGTGAGTACCTGGAACCTGTATCAATCCCACCATTGTCCGTATTTTGATCTGAGTATGGAGGAACTTAAAGTCGTTTATATTTATCTTCACTGTCCGCATTCTCGGAAATGAAACTAAATTCACTAGAATTTGCTGAAAAATAACATTCACTACCTGTCTATTCTTCTTCTATCCCACTTTCTGTTTTTGTTTGCCAAATCTGTAGCTTGCTGCAAGTAGGACCAGCTCAACAACGACTTTTAATTGATTTTATTGAACTAAAAACAAACCACTGCTTCAACTTAAACAACATGTCTTGAAGCAACTTCGGGCTTTTGGCGGTAACGGCAATTTTCCCTGTTTCAGTAAGAGAATTGGTCGGGTCTGCAACGAACCAATAAGATTATACCCTAGATGGAAATAAATTTTAGTGTGGCAACAAGAAGGAGTTGCCAGATTTAGTTCATCTTTGAAATTGCATTCAATATTTTCATGAAATAACTATTTGCACGAAAACGGTGTATACTAAATTTTGCTCCCTTCGTCGACGGGTTCTTGGATAGTGTCTAAATTTATAATGAAACCCCAAAGTTTTGTAAGGCTACACCAGGAAAGATTTACTCGATGTAGTGCACTATTGAACTTGCGGTTTCAATTTTCATGAAGACACCATGTACAAAAGATCAGCTCTGTGCGTCGACGAATTATCGCCCTGTGTCCAAATATCTGGTAAAAAACGAAATTTTTATATAGAAACCCTACGAAGAAGTTACCCGAATTGTCCAATTTATGAACTCAGAGCTCAAAATGAACAAACAATGTGCCTTTTTTTTTTGGGAAAATACGATCGTAAGAAAAACTGCAACTTTTCTAGGGTCTGCAAAATCCTCTGACATTGCAAAATTTGAAAAATTTAAATATAGAAAATGGTTTACCTTAACGAGAAAGACTACAATTATGCAAAAAATAAAGGAGAGGAATAAATAAATAAATTAACATAAAAACAAACAAGACTAAGAACACAAGAATTCCGAACTAGAAACAATAATGAGCAATCATTAGCTGTTTTTGATTGTTATGTCAGATGTGGTGTATAATTTGCTGGTATGAGTGCTTGTTGGTTTGTGCCTATGGTGTTGGTATTGATTTTTTGGTTTTGATGTGCTCATTTTTGGTTGTATGTATTTGTGAGTCTATATATGCTATTTTAAATTTGTGTAATAACTTTGTGTATTATGATTGTATCTAGTCCGATGTTAATTAAGTGTTTTCTATTGAACTATATTTGCTACGCTTCTTTCGTCTCTCTTTTCCTTTTATTGTCCTCTATGTCCATGACGGAGGCTTGTTCAAAAGTGAAAATATGACCTGTTTTCAACGAGTTTGTTGCCAGTGCTGAGTTGGGTGTCTGTTTTTCTATGTATTTTTTAGGTTGTGACAGTCGGATTTTTAATTTTTTTTTTTGTGTTTGGCCGATATATGATTTGGGGCAGTTACACTTTGAACTCTGTATGTATACTATATTACCTTTTTCTTGGGTTCTAATATCATCTTTTGTTCTTGTGTATAATCTATTGAGTCTGTTAATTGGTTTGAATGTGATGTTAAGCTGATAATCGTCGTCTTATTGGGTGGATGTATGGGATTGATTTGAACATTTTAATGTTGGTATTGTCTAACTCCAGTATTTGTATTCTTGCTGAGCTGTTCGGGGTGTGTTATGTTTCTACTACTTTATTGCTTTGTTACTGATTTTTTGTGTTATATGTGGTGAATAATTGTTCTTTGTAAGAATGTTGCTGATGACTTGTTTGTGTGGAGCTTATTTTGACTTACATTAAAGACTCTATTGGTAAATGTCTGTGCTGTGTTCATTAATTGTGAAGGTGGGTGATTAGAATGATAAATAATCAATCGGTTAGAGTTACAAGGGTTGCAATACCAATCCATAACTCCAGTCCTAATGATATGCATATCCAGAAAAGGTATTTTGTTGTTATTCTCTGTTTCCAAATTAAATTTTAAGTTGTTATGGATGTTGTTAAAAATATGTAATAATGCGTGTATATGTTGTTTTGGAATTGCGCAAATAATGCCATCCACATATATTTTGATGAATGTAGGTTTGTGTATGGTGTTGCTAAGAGCCTCATTGATTATGTGGTCCAGTGCAAAATCTGCTAGAAATTATTAAAATCGGTAAAAGGGTTTAAAAGTTATTTTCAATTTGCGAAATCTACCTAAAAATTTAAAAATAACTCACTCCTGGGAGTTGTATGCTAAAAAAAACACTAACTCACTAATGAAAGAGTTAATAAACCCAGATCAAAAACAGTTCACAAATACTCCAAATGAGCGTATTCTTGAGTTATCGTGAGCACAGACAGGCGAACAGACGGACGGACAAAACGGCATGCAAAAACCAAAACAACTTAATATTATGCTTGGGTATCCTATCCGTTTAATCTCTACCGCCTTACAAACGGATTGACATACTCAGTAAAACAAACTTTGTTCTCTAAAATATTATCTTAAGTTTCTGATATTCTAAGAATAAACCTCAGATAAATAAATAAATTGAATAATTTTTAATTTAATTAAATACATAAAAATATCCAAAACGTTGGCAAGTCATTCCTACTTAATAACAGGTAGCAGAGAGCCCTGGTAGCAGAGAGCCCTGGTAGCCCAAGTTCAACAGTTCCAGAGGTATGACATATTTTACAAAAGTCTAACAAAGAATACATGCTGCGTCGAAACTTGGAAATTATAAGCATTTCCCCTCTCTATTCCGTAAGCATAAAGAAGGCCAATCAAAAGGTAATTAAAGAAACAATTCCACGTCGATAATCGGACAATTTAATAGACCCGCTCGTATCGGCTTTAAATTTAATTAACTAGTTTCGTCTATCGATGCTGAAGCACAATACTTTAGAAATTGCATTCAGATAGATTATGGCTCCCATCTCAGACCACTTGTGAAATTAACCAGAAACGATTCTCGTGCTCGTGCTACTAAACTTATTTAAAACGCTGAATCCGGAAGTAGGATCTGCTATGCATTTTCTACGCTATATGATTAATTTTTCCCGTATACAGCATAATTTTGCGGCTGTGGAAAGGATACTTGGAGGATGAGCTTATTTAGAAGAATAGGAACTGCACGACTGCATAGGAGTGTACGTATATATTTCTCAAATTAATTGAACTAGTTCTCATCCTGCTAAATGTCGTCTTACGTAATAAATTGGTTCAGACAAAATGTTTGGAGAGCATTATTATCTTGCACCAAGTTTATTTATAGAAAATTCAATGAAGTTTCTTACATTCGAATCTGGGGCTTTGACCATCAAGTGAAGTAATTAAAGACACTTGAATCTTTCAGCGCGGTTAACCATTAAAGTGAATTCAGGCAATAAATATTTAGCACACTTTAGATCTGCATTCAGAAAAAGGACAAACGAAAACGATTAGAATCACATTGCTCCGCACTAAATAATATTTATTGAACTGCACTCAGTGAACTATTTTAACCGCCTTCATAAATATGTTTGCAAAGCAATGCAGCTTCTGCAGTTTTGAAAGGAAAGACAGCATCTGGATTGTTTAAAACGAAAATATCTGAATAAAATAGTTTTCGAAAACTTGCATCAGTTTTATTGGGGAAAAGATTTGTATATCGAAAAGTTACAACTAGATATTTGCGAAAAAGATTTTTGTCTTTAAAAAAACCAACTATTTGCGACTGATATTGAAAATTTTTCTGAATATGTCCAAAATTTCCACATACCAAACGTGGCACAAAATATAGAACTTATTATGTTGAATGTGTCGCAAGGATTTTGTCATTTGCTGACCGCGACTTCAGAAATGCAACAAAAAACAAGTAAAAAACCTAAGACTAGATGAATGCCCGTATAAAATTTCGTATGCTTACCGATCTATGCAAGTTTGTTCTTTGAAGTGGGTTTCGTATATATTTCTAGAACGGCTCGTCGGACCGAAAAAGATGATTATAACCAATTTTATAGGAGTTTGTATTCTGAAGAAGATTTTAGTACTTACAGGAAAAATGTACAGTATATGTATTCTCAATCAGTGTACAAATATATAGTGGAAAGAAAAAAATCTGAAATTTCAGCTATAAAATTGATAAGATTGCTATAGAAAATCTCTCCAATACGAATCAAGTATTATTATGATATGCGAAAGTATTAATTTTTGAAAGCGTATTAATTGTATAAAGAAGCGTATTGATAATATACGACAGCGTATTGTTCATATAAAGAAAGTTATTGATAAGATACGACTTTTATAAATTATTTCATTGATAATAATCCTTATTAAATTCATATATTTCAAGTATGGTTCTTTTTCCATAATTATTTTATTTACTTTTAATACATAAATAATAGAGATATTAAACCTAAACTTGAAGTTTTTAAGTAAACGTAACAAATATTAAAAACTTTTTTTTTAATTTTATATATTTATAATAAATGCGAATTGGAGTTGTACTGTCCGTTAGTAGAACGTACACGCAAATTTGATTAAGTGACTGAAATGAATACACTGGTAAATTTGGATCAAGATCAGTGGTCTATTTCCTAACAACAAATCAACACTGCTGACCTTCTTTGACTTTCAAGAAACTATTGCACTTAGTTTTAGAATCTCCCACATTATGTATAAAAAGGTTTCAGGCAACGATTCAAAAGTATGGGAAAACACACTTACAGGATTTTTAATAATAGATATATAAATAGATATTCAATATATAGGATTAATATAGAGCAAAAGTTAGAATAATTTAACTTCAAAACACTGGCACACTTGCTTAACTTAAATATCTCGAGTAATTGTATTAAGACAAAATTATATAAATTGTTGGGTCAGAGATCAACACACACTAGAAACACACTTATTGACACCGATTTATAATGTATGATTTTTAGAAATAGATATGTTGAGACAAAACTCTGTACATAAGTTTGGGTCTGAGATTTTTGTATTACACTAAAACACTTATTAGCACCAAGTTATAATATGAGATCGTCAAAAATGTAATAAAAATAAATGTGTAAAATAGATATGGACATGAAATGTAAAATATATATACGTGTATATAAGTCAAAATATAGTCAAATAGATATATGAATAGGTATTAAAATGTTACATGTGGCTGGTACTCACCGATCTAAACTTGACACTTAAGATGGTTGACTTTAAGCTACTGTTAAGACCCTTTGTTTTAATCGTTGACTAGAACAATTCATTATTTCTGTTAAGGGCAGAAATAAAGTGTTAATGTTAGCATGGATTATTTCAGTCAACTCCCGAAATAATATTCTTTAAGTCAGTCAACCCCCGGCTTAAAGTGTTATCTTAATTTCAGTCAACTCCCGAAGTAAGAAGTTTCATTTTAGCCAACTCCCAAAATAAAATGTATATTAGTAATGATTATTTCAGTCAACTCCCGAAATAATATTCATTAAGTCAGTCAACTCCCGGCGTAAAGTGTTATCTTAACTTCAGTCAACTCCCGAAGTAAGAAATTTTATTTCAGTCAACTCCCAAAATAAAATGTATATTAGTAATGATTATTTCAGTCAACTCCCGAAATAATATTCTTTAAGTCAGTCAGCTCCCGGCTTAAAGTGTTATCTCATCTTCAGTCAACTCCCAAAGTAAGAAACTTTATTTTAGTCAACTCCCAAAATAAAATGTATATTAGTAATGATTATTTCAGTCAACTCCCGAAATAATACTCTTTAAATCAGTCAATACCCGACTTAAAGTGTTATCTTAACTTCAGTCAAGACCCGAAGTAAGATTCTTTATTTCAGTCAAAACCCGAAATAAAGTGTTTGTTAATAAATGATTATTTCAGTCAATCCCCGAAATAATGATTTGTTAATAAGAATTCTATATCAGTCGATACCCGATATAAAATGTTAGTCCCTACCTATGTCAACTTATCCCAAACGATGCCAAGTGCAAAAAGAGATCGAGATCAGTCAGCTTGTCGTTTATATAGCCCTTGCTTGCACACGACACCACTGATAGAGTAGCAGCGGCGCATGACTACAAGAATTGGCAATGCAGCCGTGTTCCCACGGTACCAGCGATAAAACCTGCCCAGCAACGAACAAAACGCACAGCAACAAGAAATTTAGTGCAACACATGCTGCTGCGCTAAACCAAACCACACTTGCAAAAATTCCACTTCGCATCACGTAGAGAAGAAATTCCCGCTCGATGGCACCTACAATGATGACAATGCCAGAGTTGCAAATTGATATGCTTGATCTGATTGTACCTGCGCCACGCACTGCATGTCACATGAGAACACATTCCTTTGATAGATGTTGCCTCCACCTTTGGGAAAATTGCAATTAGATTGAATTTGTTTTCCTTTTAGAACCCAACCTCAGCATGGCACTGCTGTAATATGTTCCCCTTTCAGGAATTGTTTTTTTTGATAACAATTCCAATTCAATTCGCTCAATGAGGCTATACTTCCATGTTGTATCCGTTCAACATGCCATGAAGATGACAAACACATGGCTATATTGGGATGTGTACATGTTTTTTGCTTAAGAGAAATCAAATTAGATTCAATCCCACTAAAAACTTTCATGCTTTGTTTTCAGGATATTTTCCTCCCAGAAGCTATCGGTTAAAATATATATTCGAAGCAATTTGGTTCGAACAGGAGTTGATTGAAAATGTTCAGAAAATGACTCGACCTGAATTTTTTCTATAACTAAAACTCCACTCTCAAAATCATTTAGGCGTATATTATTTATTTCAAGAACTTTAATATCAGCTTCAGTTATTATTGGTACTACAAATCTTATTTTATATGGATACCTTTAAATTCAATGCGTTTTACAGACTTGCAATTTTCAAAATTCATATTTGAAACTATTGAAAGGAATAAGTCCTCTGCAATAAAATTTTGATACAATTGAGCTTTTTGGATCTTCAGAATTGTAAATTTTATACACATACTTTTGGAAAAAAAAACCCATACCAGCCTTAATTCCACTGGATGTATTAATTATAATAATTAATTGAAATTTATTTTAAAAGATGAGGAAGATTCACCACATGACTTCTGTAAGCAAGTTCTTGTGGTAGGTTTAAGCATAGAGCAGAGCAGCATTATCAGGATGCAATCTTTAGAATCTTAAAAACATATATATGTACAATTGAAATTTTCATTTTATTCCTAAAGTAATAAAAGAATTTAACTTTTTCAACAATTGCTTTTTTCATCGAAGAATAGAGATTCTTAAAACTGTAAACTTTAATATGGTTCTCTAATTTTTCCGATAGTTTTGGCCACATATTTATGAGACTGTGCATATTATTTGGATACTTAATCTTAAAATCAATATCAATCTGAAGAGACAGCGCAATTATAATTCAAATGAAAACTAATAAATATTAAGTATTTACAAATTTTTGCCCGTCGGCTTGGTGATAAAAAGGCCAATCACTGAAGATAATTTTCAGTTATCTTCATAATTAACTCTTCCAAGTTTACATATTTATTTATTTCAAGATTGTTTTGACTTGTTTGACTTGCCTTATTTTAGATATTGTATGCATTAAACAGAACTTCTACAGGTTTTATGTACTACCTCTATATTTAAAAACTCACAATCGTGTAGTGTCTGCGCATACAACTGTACTGAAAATTTTGAATCATGCTTGACTAATAACGACTGATATGCACATATTAATGCTAATAATGTTTTGCAAGGTCCTTATACGAAAATTTTCGCATTTACCCGTAATCATATGAAATTGATATTTTTTCGTATTAATAATATTCACAATATGTTGATATTTTACTTATGATATTCATACGTTTTTTTTATAAAAATTCTATTTGAAATATGACTTTTTTTAAATTACTTTAATTACTAAAATGAAATTTTTATTATTAAACTTGAATTTTTCATATAGATCTAATAAGAAAATCATTATTTTTCTTGATATTCATGACAAATTGCTATTTTTCTTATTCAATGAATAGAAATTTATTGAATTATGTTATTAATACGGAAAAAATATTGATTTAATAGGTTGTTTTGTTTTTGTCGATGTGGCAACACCAAGAAGGAGTTGCCCGATTTGTCTCATTTTCAAAACTAATTTTACGTTTTTTTAAAAGTCCGTTCACAAAATGTCTGTTAAGTGAACGCGTTCTCGAGTTATCGTCCGCAAGGACAGACGACCGGACATGCAAATATCAAAATATCTTTTAATATTATGCATGTGCGTCCAATCCATTTTGCTCTACCATCATTATTTCTGTGCGTTACAAACGGAATGACAAACTTAGTATACCTTATAGATTTCATTAGGGTATAATAATTATTACTGCACGCTACTAGTAAGTACTAGTGCAGTGAATTAATATTATTAGAATTTTCAATTAAACAATAAAGTAATTCAGTTAAGAGTGAGTCGGGCTCCGTACCAGAACTGCATCAACGAACAGTCGATCGACTAAATTTAAGTTAAATTTAGTCTAAATTTATTTTTCAGCAACTATGGAACTGACGAAAAATTTAGCAATTTTCTTATTATCTATAGTCCTGATAATATCAAAATTTTAGCTTTAGAAACTTAAAAAATCAGGGGGAACGGTAGTCTTCGTACACTGTGGTCTACATCTTTATAACCAAATCACCAAAAATTTTGATTTTTTTTACTCTTTCAAACGATACCTAATAAGATATAAAAAAAACAAATTTTAATAATCTTTGACTGTCAAAATATGTGGGCAACATGAAGACCTAACATTCTGCCAAATTTGAAATTCCTACGTCACGTGGGTCTGTGGCAGACACACAGACGAATACACGAGCGATCCTATAAGACAAGTGTGATCATGATCAACCCAACCTGATAATTACAATAGAAGATTAAATATTTACACAACATTTTTTTCAAAATTTATATTTCTTCTATTGATAAAATCCTATAGTAATTTAATGTATATTTAACATTTATTCTAGATGTTAACGCATGGCATTTAATGTTGTCAACAAGCTGCTTAAACTAAGGCAAGTAATTGGTTACTGCTATAAAACTATTTTTAAATGTTCATACGAAAGTATGGTGCGGTATTTCGATTTTACTATTTGCATATTAGCAAATGCAGATTCACAAAGATAGATGGAGCCATATACGTTGTCAATTGCAAAGCAATAAGCCTCGAACATAGATATTTTGCTTTATGGACCATTCCTCTTGCCAGTCTTTGGATTAATAACAATTTTCAGAAGCTCTATAATTTGGTTTCCTATTTCTAAAGAATCAATATCCAAAAGATTGCTGTTTTTGATGATTTTTATTCAAATCCTGATTACAACAATTTTCCCGATTACTGCAAAATATTTTCGTCATCAAATGTTGTATTAAGGTTTCGGATATCTGTCATTGCTTTTAAATTTGGAAAGTCTTTTAAATCTTTTATTGACAACTGCGCTTTATTTGGTCATATTGATCTCCTCTAGCCAGCAAAAATTAAATAATTTTTGGACATAAATTCTGAAATCTTTCTTAAGATCTTCTTAATTATTCAAATTTTCTTTATCTGTCTTGTGGCGTCCCACAAAGTTCCATTCTTGGTATTCAACTCTTCAGCCTATACATTAATGATCTGCCTGAAAAAATACAAGATGTCAACATTCATATTTATGCTGACGACATTCAGGTCTATTTCAGTCGTCCTCCAGGTCTTATCGAAGACTGCGTGCTCGGATGAGCTGCGATCTACATAACATATACACGTGGTCGATTGACAATAAACTTAAACTAAATCCTAGTAAGTCACAGTGTATTGCTTTTTCTTTTGGTACTTTTGACTCTTCATCTCTTCCTCCTATTCTTTTGAATGGTTTTTCATTTCCCTATTTGGATAAAGTCCGTAATCTCGGGGTCACCTTAAACTGTAACATGAAGTGTTGTGATCTCGTCAATTCTAACCTATCAATGATCTACACCACCCTTCGCCGCCTATGGTTGTCTGCTAGAATGCTTTCGCCTAAGGTACGCTGTCATCTGGTTAAGTCTCTAATTTTACAGCATTTCACACACGGTTCACTTGTTTTCCTGATGCTAGATTCACACTGCTCCAAAAAATTACTTGTTGCATTTGACGATTGTGTGAGGTTTGTTTTCGGGCTACGAAGATTCGATCATGTGTCTCACCTGAATTTTGCACTGCTAGGTTGCTCTATTGAAGTATATCTAAAGCATAAAGCATTACTCTTCCTATTCAACTTACTTCGCAACTCTCAGCCTGGATATTTCAGGACCATGTTTCAACCCTTGAACTCTACCAGAGGTTACAAACTGCTAATTCCACGTTTTCAGACCTCGGTTTTTAATAGATCTTATATTGTTCAAATTACTTGAATGTGGAATTCATTACCACAAAACATCCAGAAGTCTAATTCGATCGGCACTTTCAGGTGTGTTCTTAAAAAAGTTTTGACATAAGTAGCTTTGTTTTTGTTTTTTTCTTTTTTGATGACTCGTACGCGTAGATTAGTATATTCTTAATATCGAATTTATTCATTTTCATTTGCTATAATTTCTTTCATTTTTTTCGATTTTTATTTTGTTTTTTATCTTAATTTTTTGATATTCATCATTTCTGTGTGTAAAGCATGCTAACGTATGACACAATGAAAGGAAAGTCATCACATTTTTTTCGATAAGTATTTCCAATCAGTAATCCTGTTTAAGTTTTTAATAACATCAATTTCAATTTCCATTGATTCAAATCTTCCAACAGATTGACATGTAAATTGCTCATTTTTGATAGCTGGTATAATTTAATTTATATCGTTAAAAATAAAAAGTTTTCAAAAATTCTTCTAGTCCATCCATGATTTCCACTGAGTTGTAATAAGCGAGTTATGCCCTATACACCCAGCGCTTCTAACGAATAATTAACTAGCGACTAATTACACCATAATTATTCATTAGGCAACTGCAGACACACAGCCAATTAACTTAAGATCTACTGTCAATCTGGTTTTGATATAGTTATGACAGTGAAGAAGCGAAATGGATGGAACCGACGCAATAAACTTAGTTTTTGCTTAATTTATTTTTCAATTTATCGATTTGGAAATGTAAAAACATTATATTTAAATGTATTTTGATAATAAACTTTTTGCTTTGCATTTGTTTTTCTTACACAGCAGAGCTTCAGATTTATATTATATGCCAAAACACATTCAGTTCTAGCACATTTTTCTCCATTAGAACTCTAATGGAGGAAAAGAAAACTTTATTAGTGTACTTTATTATGGTCTGATTTAAATTTTTTTTTATCATTACTATTTCACACACGGCATTTTAATGAATAATTAGTAGTATTAAACCAATATATCGTGCTTTATGTCTACGGTATTAAACTGAGACAATTTTATGTTTGCCAATAATTTTTTATTTTACTTTTGTTTAATTCACCGGTAATCGAAGAATATTTGAATGATAAAGTACATCACTCTTACATTTTATGGTGCTCCTATGACGCGCAATTAAAAGCGCAGACTACTCTTCCAATATCAGAAAGTCATTATCTTGGAAAAATTATCCCTTAGTAATGTCATTCCCTGCAAATACACAGTTGGTTAATCGGCAATATCAAATAAGACTATATTATGGTAGCATTCCTATCACCGGACACGGAATGGTGAAAAAATGAGTTGGTTGTCGTCCAATAAGTTGAACATTATGCCTGAGAGGCATCTACAACGTACGTATAGTATATATGAAGTCCACATATAAGTCTGAACACGTTCTTATTGAATGGAGAAGCTTTCCTCCTTTCAAGGTATTTTTAGAGCTACTTGGACCATAATCACGTCCTGGAGCAGGAATTTATTAACTTGGCTCTTGTCTTCGAAACCACAATAAAATAATGCGAGTGATGCCTGTGCTTCTGGTCAAGAAAAGAAAAGAGGAATTTATTCCTTTAAGTCTTGTTTTTGTGAATTTTTTTCAATTAGTAAGAAATGAGGTACGTTAGGTTAGTGTGGCGGCTGGTATTAAAACGACCTGCCAGCATAACATGCTACTAGACATAGACTTTGGGTGATTGTGGTTCTCCGCTGTTGTGACCTTGCCTTAGATCGCAATGCAACTAAGATGAATGACGTACCAGTTGTGGTAAGATAAGCAATTACATCGACTCAACCGCAGCTATTTATGAAAAAAATATGTTTCCGAATTCCTATGTATGCTGAACGTGTCTGTTTTCTACTTGGGCTAGCTGCATTCATAACCTCACCTTGAATATTTTCGGTCCATTGTGATACCACCTTAGTGGGACCCTACATGGGAAAGATACCTCAGATTGGTAGGAACGCTAAAACCAGCCACAAGATTTAATGAACCTTACCAGGTCCCCCAGCCCCTTGTTAGCTGACCCAATTCGTCGAAAATGTAGCTGCCAAGCGCATTCCTCCTACGCTTGGGAAGGTTAGGGCATTCATACAGAAGGTGGTGATTGCTCTCAACCTCTTCCTCATCCATACAGCTACTGCATGGAGCTTGCATGCACTCTGCATGTTTTCCGAAGAGACAGTGCCCCGTTATAACTGAGATAAGGTTACATCGTTACGGCTCCTCCTCAGCAGAGATTCAGTCCCCCTAGGATAAACCTCGGGCCAGAGCTGTTTTGAAATTGCGCATGTGGTCTCCTGCGATTTGCCAGCTAACAGAGCTGTACGTCTCCTCTTCACTGATTCTAGGGGCCGATCTAGGGCTTCTTCCGCTAGTCAATTATTCATAGCGGAGCCCTTTCTAGCCAAAGCATCAGCTGCCTCGTTTCCAGGTATGTGTCTAAGACCAGGCACCCAGCAGAGAATAACCCTGTGGTAAGCACCCATTATTCCAAGCTCACAGCGATACCGTTGGACAAGGCGCGATCTAATGATGTTGGAGTTCATGGCTGTAATGTCAACTTGGCTGTCAATATAAATACTGATAACACGATCACTGCGTACATCATATTTTGATGCCAGCAGCCGCGCTATTTTGCTGATAGCAAGAATCTCCGGTTGGAAAATACTACAATAGTCCGCTAGGCGGTACGATTCCGGCATTTGAAGGAATACTGAGTACACCCCGGCTTCCACTTCCACATCCATTTTCGAGTCGTCTGTGAGGACATATACATCGGAGTCTTTTACAACGAGATTATCATCCTATTCATTTCAACTAGGACTGTTAGTTGAAAATGGTTTCTCGAAGTTTAATCTAGGGACGATATAATCCGTCGATCCCCGTTTACAGTCCTCAGGCCACAACTTCGGTATACTGCTGTAACCAAGGTCTGCTGTTGTCTAGCAGCCTGACTCTCTAAGCCCTAGTGCACTTTTTGCAGCCATACATTTCATTGGTGTAGTACGAAGAGCCTCCATAACAGCTAGACAGGCAGCTCTTGTATTTTTGTAAAACTATTCAGCTGCGTTGCTTTCTCTAGAGCATTCCACCACACAGATTCCATAGGTTAAGATTTTCTCTCATTAATAAGGCAACAAAATTACAAAGCTTAGTAAATCTATTGACTTGTGTACAAATTACACATCTAGGGAAATTATACCGGAGCAGCTATCACAGATTGCCCATACGAAATAAATACATCTAGCTTGATTTCGATTTTTCAGTTAGGAAAAAATGCAAAACTTTAGCAGAAAATAGACTGGAATGTTTCCCACATCGGAAATGTTTTAGATCTGATATTGCATTTATCGGGGTAAAGATGGTAATTGATAGATGCATATTATTTATATGATTTCGATGATTCATGAAAATTTTGATATACCCTGTCCCATACTTTTGACAGACATATGTACGCCATTGGTCAATACCAAGAAGGAGTTACCCGATTTAGTCCATTTTTGAAACTTTGTTTGCTGTTTTTATGAAAAAGCCGTATATTATGCATGGGGTGTCCACTCCATTTTGCTCCACCAATATTAATTCCAACGTAGTATACCCGACAGATTTCATCTAGGGTATGAAATGGTTTGCAGGTGCATGCTAAACGAAAGAGATCATTAGTTACAGTGAGCCGGCGTGAGGAGCGTTTGTAAACAAGATTACTAGGTATTGAAAGAGATACCGAGACCGTAATGACAACAAATTTTTAGCAAATAAAATTTCTATTCTAGGATCTTATTGGACAGGTAGAACACATGAATACACATTTTTGCAGAGAAGACCCGTAACCTACAAAAATATCAAGAAATTCTAGAGACATTATAATGATGACGTGACAGACAATTCAAACGTAAATAAATCTAATTTTCGGAAATGATTTATGGAGGTTAGACAATGTTACATTTTCTTCTAGTCTACAACATTTCATATCAGCTCAACTCGTATTCACTCTGCGAAATCCGATTGATGGTGCGTCAGACTTTATCCTCACGATAAAAAAAAAAATTGTTGAAAATTCCATTATAATGGTAGGCATTTTGTTGCCATCATTAATAGCGGAATATTCTGTTACAAAATGTACGGTACATTAGTATTATGTAAAGCAAAATTATTTGTTATGTAATATTACATACGGCGAAGAATTTTCAATTTTTATGTAAACGAACAGTATGTATTATTCCATAAAGTCCGGAATCACAATACATAAAATTTATGTAAAAGAAAGTAATTTTAATTATTTGATATGTAAAAGTTTTTTATGTATATTTACATATGTAATGCTGTTCCATGAAATATGCAAAAATCGTAACATGTTTGTAACTTTAACTAATTGATATGTAAGTTTACTTATTCTCAAGTAAACTCGAAATATAAATATCAAATACTGATAATATGGAAACCATATCTAAATAATTAACATTTATCGATGTTAGGCCGCTGAATAATGGTAACGATGCAAAAATGCAGAAATTTTGGTATATCGACATCAGGTGCATCATGATCTAAAATTTCGCAGAGAAATTAGTTGAGCTCGTTTGACACAAAACACACTGGAATAATACTGCGTACTCTGGATCTGTATGTATATATTCTATGTAATTTTTCATTGGACTGATGGCTTGTTTATGCGGGTACGGGTTATTGAGTTGTGTACCAAATGCAGAGCGGCTGAAAATTTCCGTAAAAATACGGGAAAAATACATTGTGGTTAAAAATTTTACAGAAGAGAATGTAAAATTACATAAATTAAGTGAAATAGTCCGTAATGGAAATTGAATATTACATAACTGTAGTGTAGAATTCAATAAAGATCTGGATTTTACAAATATATATGTAAAAATCAATAGACAGTACATTTAATTAGCAAAATTACAAATTCGTATTTGAAAAAATATTAATTTTATATAATTTTACATTATTTTACTGGAATTCTGAAATCTACTTAAATTTTGGAGAAAATTACACAACTTTCATGTACGTACATAGCGGTTATGTAAAATATTACATTATTATAATGAAAATTTTATATTAAGTTTATTTGCATTTTTTATCGTCTAGCAATTTGGAAAAAGAGACTCTGTCTCGATAAAATGAATTCTTATTATTCATTATTATTTAATTTTCTTGAACATAATTGATTTCAATTCCTTAATATACTTCGATAATTTATAACAGAAACAAAATTTGTATTTAGAATTTCCTGCACAGAAAACAATTTCCAAGTAAGATAAAAATAGGACAATAAATATTGGAAGAAAACAGCTATAAATCTCTTGTGTATGACACAAATCAAGTTCAGGGAACAAAGCAAATTAGAACCGCCTCCCTTGATTTAGCTCTTGAACTCTTTTCTGTTAACACACTTTACAATCATTTTACACATAGTGATAGTGTCCGTAGATGTTCACTGTACACAAGCTTGCTTGGCTATCCTTTACATCGGACAACATGTATTACTTTTTATTTCATAAGGGATTCTACAATAATTATTTCATGAAATCCAAATTCTGAAAATACAATAAGCATAGAGCCTAGTGAGCCGAAAGGACCCATCCACATGAATCATGAACGCTTTTTCCTTAATACTACCCAGGAAGATAAGATATCAGTGCTTATCACTGCTCAAAAATATAACCATTTACAGCACAGGGGATATTGCACTCGATTTACTTTAAATCCGTAAATCTACAAAAATTTGTTAGATAAAAAGTGAGCACAGATTTACTTATGAGAATCCATTTCATTCAACGACCCAATGCTCAAGTCATGTGCGTGTATGCCTAGGGTGGCGAAGCGATGTTTATTAAATTCCAAATTGAATGCCACCGGGTTTATTATAAAAGAAATTTTCTTGGCCTTCCTCCGGTCCCATCTTGAATACGACCATGAGAGTCTGCTACTTTTCCTATATATACTGACAGCGCGCCATGTAAACAAACTCCGATTTCCGATTTATACATATCGCCGTTGTAATTTGTAAAGGATGGAGACAGATTTCTGTCGGCAAATTGTATTCTCTGAAGACTTTTAGCTTGTTCTGGTATTGATAGGATTAATAAGATTGTTCGCATTTTTTCAGCACATACATAAATGGAAAATTTATTGGACTTTTTGTTCTAGGCATCAATCCCATAGAATAGCAATTCGAATATGGAAGTAAACTTAATATTAGTACCTTTGGCTTTTGCCTGCCAGTTTTTATTATAAAGAACTTGTTAGAATAATGTTGAAATTTAAAAACAGATATACAGAAACTGATTTTATTTTCTAATTTTTAAAAATTCGCATAATTTTATTTCATGCAAATAAACTTTGAAGTAAAGTATACATATTCAGTGAACAAAATTATTACAATCAGCCTTTACTTAAATATGCCATAAAAGTAAAACTCTGACTGGTAGAAATATATTAGAAAAATAGTTTTGATTTGTTCATTAAAATTAGCACCGTCGCCGGTCAGTACTGTTAACAATAAGTTGATTAAAGTTTTAAGTTTTGAATGGAAACATACTTGTATACGACTGTTTCATGAAAATGAAACACAAATCTCGGCCTCATACTTGTGTTCTTGATGTATTATTAAATAAATAAATAAATGGTATTCACTCAGCTGCTGCTATTGTCAAATTGGGTTTCATAACAGTATCAGTTTACCATTTAAGGAGGTTAGTTGTACTATCGTAAAATTTTTTTTTTTCAAAATAATGAATGCAGAAGAGTTCGCAGTTTCTGTGCTTAGTGGCAGAGTAAGAAAAAAGTGAAAAATTTCCACTAAACGAGAAATACCCGAAAACTGTACGTTTTATAATTAAGTTTAATTATTTATTGAGCCACCAATAAAAGATACCTGGATATAAAATCAGACAAAAGATATTTAATTCCAATTACTTTCTATTAATCGAAACTCACTTGAAACAAAAATATGCACACCTATGGAAAAGCATATCGATTAAAAAAAATTTTATTGCAAACAAAAACCGACAATTTATGGCTACATTCCACATAAACAAACCGGGACACAATCCAATTAAAGGAAATGACGAAGAGTTATGTAAATATAATATAATTGGATTAAATAATCTTTTCAGTTAAACTTACCGTTTAAAGTAGCAAATTTAGCAATCTAGCAATATATCAGCTTGGGTAATTTATAGTCATGATTCGAACCACTAGGAAAATTAAGAACGGCAACACATGCACACATGCTACGCATAGCTTCTAAGGTCCATGCACTGTTGTTGCTATGCGTAGTGTAGAGTCATTTGTTGGTGCCGTGCGCATTTCAGAGGCGATATAAAGCGCAGGCTAACTTGAAGCATTCTCTTTTTGCATCAAGCGCTTAAGGATTTTACATCATCAGGTAATCGACCTCGCTTCAATATTGTTAAAAAAATTTACTTTATTCATGGTAATAACTGAAATAAATTCTACTAACAAATTTACTTTATCTTGGATAACGACTGAGATAAAGATATTTATTCCAGATTTCGATTGGAATAATCTTACCTACAAACTCATTTGATATTGGGTATCGACTGAGATAAAGATATTTATTCCTGGTCACGACTGGAATAAATTTTAATTATATAATCACACTATATTCAAAATAGTGCAAAATAGTGACTCGACTGAGAGAGAGATAGTTATTCTAGGTAGTGACTAGAATAACACTTATTAACACCAAACCTTATCTTAGGTACCAACTGAGATGAAGATATTGGTGCGGCTAGAATAAATACTACTAATACAACGTTGCATTAGGTGTCGACTGAAGTAAAGTAACATGTTCCGGGGAACGACTAGAACAAGAGTTTTACTAATAAAAATACAACTTTGCTTTGGGTCTCGACTGAAGTTAGTAGTATAGCTATGTCGGTTCTAGACCACTTTTGATCGAAATTTTTCTAAGTCCAGAAATGACATTTGGACTTAGAAAAATTTCGATAAAAATTGGTTTAGAACCGACATAGCTTTTTGGGGGTGGTATTTCTGAAAAAAAATTTTATACGACATTTGGACTTAGAAAAATTTCGATAAAAATTGGTTTAGAACCGACATAGCTATAAAAGAAATTTAGCAGTCATGAAGGTAAGGGGCTCATGAAGCTTCCAAGAGACACTATTGACTATGTTTACTGGGACGATCTTATTTTTAATTTTTAATACATAACACATGTTCAGGATGTTGTGGTTTCATATATGAGGCAAATTTTTGGGTGTGGGAAAAGCCCCCACCATTTTTTTCTTTTTATATTTGCTCTATAAAACCTTTCGATAATAATTGTTTGGACGTTAGTAAGGCTTTGAATTTTGTATAATAAAGTACTATCTGATACATCACTCAGGATAAAATGGATTGTGATAATTCAAAAAAGTTGCATATTAAAAGAACCCGGGGGATGAGAGATGATAATTCCGTAACTCGAACGTCAAAACCTGATACTAAATATCTAGCTATTTTAAATGGATTTAACTTCAAGCCGACACTCTCTGTTACAAAAATGGATGTAAACAAAACATATAAAATTCTCAACGTTACTAGGAAAAGTACTAGTTTTGGTGAAAAGCTATTGCTGGAATTGGATGATAACTACCTATATTTACCAGCCCGATTCAATAACCTCTCGGAAGATGTTATCAATGACATCAATAACAAGCAAACCTATAAAATTATTAATGAATTTCATCCCAATAAAACTTATAATTTAAAATTCATTATTAGTGACAATGATGATGGTGATGATGATGATGACAATGATGATGATGATGTAGAAGAAAATGAAATTAATTATCCTCATAAAATACCAAATATGTACAACTATTTAAAATAAACAAATAAATATTTATATATTTGAATAACATTTATTTAGTTTCATTTAATTTTATACAGTCAAAGGGTGGAAAAAGTAAGGTGGTGCAATTTTAGAGTTATTGGTATCAATGTATA